>VZRM01004160.1:126977-150368 GCA_013397955.1 Grantiella picta
TTCCGGATCTTGCTGGGGTTTTTATCTCTAGGGATGGGAGGCGGTCCTGATCCACATCCAGTCAGAAGGGGTCAGGGAGGCAGGGTCAGGGACAGGAAGGACACAACAACAAATCAGGAAGGACACAACAACACCTGTCCCCAACATGGCAGCCTTCCTTATGCCCATCATTTTCCTCAGCTGAAGGTCTCATACTTCTCCTTCCATGGAGGCTGGAACACTTCTCCCCATGGAGTTCCCAAGGTCTTGAATCCTTTTCCATAGGGTTGCCATGGGAGTAGAAACTAATCCAGCAAAACCTGCCTGATCCCAGATGGAGAGCAGGGAAGGAGATAATTTGGGGTTAGAATCATGGAATCATGGAATCATTTAGGTTGGAAAATACCTTTAAGATCATCGAGCATGGGACACCTCCAAAGCAACCTCTTTCATTGGGTCAGTCTTATACTCCTTCTTGGAATACTTCATGCCTTGGAGCTTCTCCAGCCTTGGGTGAAGGAGTTGAGGGGCAGCTCCCACATCTGTCATCCCTCGATGGGGGTGAGACCTTCCTGGTGTCCTGATGTCCCAGGCCTGCAATCGCCATGTTTGCATCCTCACTTGATGTTCAGAAGGACTGAATCCAGTTGGTGGTGCAGAAAGCACCCCCTCCTGCACCTCTTTTCCTGCAGAACTTGCAGGGATCTTGGGATACTCTGGATTCTTTTTGAAGCCTCGTTAGAGGAGCTGACTGACAGAGCTCTGACAGGTTTTGAAGCTTTCCCGAGTATCCCCTTTGGCCACACTGTCTCTTCCCATTCTCCCACCATTTATTACTAATGGATCATATTGACTTGGCTCTCTGTGCTGCTCATGAATGAGGGAACATCTCCCTCCCTTGGCTGCTGGATCAATGACCTTCCAGACCATCTTTCCCTCCTACATTTTTTGCCAACCTTGCTGTTTTCCCTGCTCTTTCTACTGCCAGGAAAACCTTGACTGGGGAAGGTTTGGGTTTATGCAACGAGATGAGGTGACTTCTGTGCAGTTGGGAACACCTGCAGGAGACTCAGGTCATGGGTTGGAGGTGGGATGGACTTGCCCATGGGAATAACAACCTGGGTTATTCCCAGTGGTGAGATCTTGGGCTTTAAGTGGACAGATGGTAGCTACAAGGAAGGATTGGATTTAGGATTAGATGTATGGAAAAATCACATACCTCACCCTGTGAGGGTGGGGAGGCCCTGGCACAGGGGCCTTCTCTGGGAGGTTCCCAGAGAAGCTGAGGCTGCCTCTGTATTCCTGGAAGTGTCCAAGGCCAGGTTAGATGGGGCTTGGAGCAACCTCGTTTAGAGGAAGTTGTCTCCCTGTTCTAGCTGGAATTCGGTGGGCTTTAAGCTCTCTTCCAACCCAAGCCATTCTGGGATTTTGTGGAAGGAGAGGGTGTCATGCAGTGATACCGCCCTGGGACAGTGCCAGGGGTTGTGCCCTGGCTTGGGTAGGGCAGGGAGAGAGAGGAACTCACTCTTTAAGGGGCACTGGTAGAAGGAAAGCCACCTGCCTGCCTTTTTGCAGGCTCTGTCACACACAGGGGTTTGGTGGCTGGGCAAAGGCTGCAGTGCATCCCACTGTGTTTTCTGGAAGAGGTTGGAGTCACGCGGCCACTTGGACATTGGATCACCGGCAGAGAGGGTCTGATACAAACCTGCTCCTGGGCGTCTTTCCAAAGGTGGATGTGTGGAGGAGAGGGAATTTGGGCTGACTGACCAGGAGCCACGTCCTGCTCTCAGCACAGCCTTGCACTCCAGTTAAAAACAGCGAGCACCTGGAAATCGAGCCCAGACACAGGGAATACAAGAATCCACTTAAAGCCAAGCAGGAGGGAGCTGAGAACGAGTGACTGGGCACTTGGCAGGGAATGAAATGCAGTTTGCAGGGAATGAAATGCAGTTTGCCTGCATGCCAAGCCTTGATGGCTTCATTCTGCTTTTTAAGGCTCTCAGCTCCTGCTGCCTGGAGCTGGCTCCTCACAGGGCTGGGAGGGAGGGATGGAGGCAGGGAAGGAGGAGGCCTCCTGCAAGCCTCTCCAAATATTAAACTCAGTGAAAACTCTGCCCTTCAGAGGTCTCAGTTCTGCTGTGGGGTTCTGGCCGTGGATGTCACCTGCCCTCGGTGCTCCCAGCCCCTCTGCAAAACCACAGCACGGCCTCCACAACTCTTCATGGAAATAGTAAAGCATCCAGCAAGTGTTTCCATCCAGAGACCTTCTACCTCCATGGCTCCCTTTGCTAAAATACTCATTAGGTAGCACAGAATCTTAGAATCTGGGTTGGAAGGAACCCACCAGGACCATCCAGTCCAACTCCTGGCCCTTCCCAGACATCCCAAAATCCCACCTGTGCATCCCTGAGAGCGTTGTCCAAACACTCCTGGAGCTCTGGCAGCCTCAGGCTGTGCCCATTGCCTGGGCAGTGCCAGCACCCTCTGGGGAAGAGCCTTTTCCTGATGTTCATCCCAACCCCCTGGCACAGCTCCAGCCACTCCCTGGGTCCTGTCCCTGCTCACAGAGACAAAAGAACAGCAGTTTTCCTTGATGGCCTCAATTCATCAGCCCTAAACCTTCCCGTGAATGAAAGGAGATCTTCAGGACTGTGATGCCAGGGGAAGGGAGCTGGTGTGGGGAGTGCTGGGAATTGGAGCTGCTGGGTTTATTTGCTGTCTCAGCTCAGGGTATTTGCTGGCCCCATGCAGTTTGGGGGTGAAAGGACCCCCTGAAATCACATTGCTATTCCATGGTCATGGAGCCTGTCCCAGTGGTGGCAGTGAATGAGCTCTGCTGGATGAGCTCCATCCCCTGCCTTTGTCACACAGATGCTCCTGGTCAAGAATCTGAAGTCCTGGCTTATCCCTCTGAATGATGAACCTAAAAAGTATATGGATAATTGAGGAAGACAAGGCAAAAACATCCTCAGCTCACTGCAAAACAAGGGTTCCTGTGTTGCCCCTTGCCTGGAAGAGAGGGAGGACCTGGGCATTTCCTCATCTCCACTTCCATGGATAAATCTTGTCCTACCCTCCTCAGTGCAGGAGGATCCAAACTGGGCAATATTTTGGCAGCTCCAGGTACAACACAGCCCTGCCCAACTCCCTCTCCTCTTACCACATCCAGCTCCAGTCGTGTCCTGGCTCTTTCCCGTGGGGATATTGCCCTTTGAAGAGGAGTTCGGATCATGGGCAAAGACAGACCGGAAACTGCCCAATTTTGAGTTTGGTTGGATAGCAGCAAATGGCAACTGCTCCAGCAGCAGCCCAGGCCAGTTCCTACCCCAGCCATGCAGGGAACACATTCCCACTGCCAGGCTCTGCTCCCACCCTATCAGGGGTGTCAGCCCCTTCTCATTTTGGAGGGCTCTTGACTGTCTTTATTTCTTGTCTTTTTTTTTTTTTCTCCAGCTTTTCTCTTCCTCCTTTTTTCTTTTTCTCTTTTTTTTCCCTTTCCCCCCCTCCCACCTCCCTTTGCAGCCTCTGTTCTTCATCCATTATTTAGGCTTTTCTGACTGTAACAGCAACATTCGCCTTGTATACCTTGTGTGGGGTTTAAAATATAGATAAAAGCAGAAGGTCAGACTTGAAACACGGATTCTGACGGTTGCTGCTGACTTTGTCTGGAAGCTACAAAATCTGGAGCTGTCTGTACCCAGTGATGGTTTTGGTACAATTGGGTTTTTGGGGGTTTAGGGGTTTTTTCGTCTGGTTGATATTCCTGCAAACTGTCTTGGTGTTTGATGCTTTCATCCAGCCTTTCAGTTTCTAAAAGTTCTGGGGCCTGGCTGGCTTCAGGACAGGGGAGTTGGAGCCATGGAATTCCTGCTTCGAGGTGTAATCTTGACCCAGCACAGCAAATACCTGCTGCTCTCCTGTCCGGAATGAGCCGGGAAGGGGTGGAGGTGCTTCCATCCACATCCAGCAGGCTCTAATTGGCACCTCTGGTCGGAGATTCAGCAGAGCCAAGGACTTTCCCTTTCAATTATAAATGCCCGTGGTTCTTTTATGTTGCTTTCTTCAACCGTCGGAGCGATTGGATTTTGAGGACAAATGTTTGTGGGAAATAAATTTCAAAGTCAATGTGGAAACAGTCCCAGAGAACATAAAACACTTCATTGTCTATTTGAACGGGGAGTGGGGCAGGGACGGCTTCCTTCCAGCCAGAAGACAAACAGGGCAGGGGAGGAATCACCATTCCTGGGGGGATTTCAAAGCCACGTGGATGTGGCACTTGGGCACATGGGTCAGAGGTGGACCTGGCAGTGCTGGGGGAATGGTTGGACTCGACGGTCTTTAAAGTTCCTTCCAAACCAGCCTGTTCTGTGATTTACTGAGATGGGGACAGCAAGTGATTCTCAAAAAAAACCCAAACCTGCTCATTTTTCATGTCAGTGAGATCCATGTGGCCAAAGGCACTGAAGAAGAGCTGGGAATGTCTGAGGAGCCATTTCAAATGGAGACACTGATGGAGAAATGCCAGCCTTGCCAGGCAGCATTTACCAGGAGCAGGGCAGGACAGTGATATCCAGGGTTTTTCCTCCTGGGAGGTTAATGGGGAATGTTCCCTCCCTGCACAGAGTATTTCCAGAGAACAGAGGGTTTGGCTCACTTAAAAACAGACCCAAAACTCTTCCAGCCCCCAGCTGGAACAGAAGCTGTCTCCAAAACTGAGACCTGCATGTTTTTACTCTCAGAGAATCCCAGACTGGTTTGGATTGGAAGGGTCTTTAAAGACCCCCTAGTTCCAATCCCTGGCCATGGACAGGGACACTGCTGTCCCCACTGCAGTCATTTGGCTTCAGCAGCCAGTTGGGATCTGCAGCTCAGGCAGGTTTCAGCCTGCTGGGTGCCAGCAGCTGCCTAATCCAGGTGGATATTCCAACGACAGGTGTAGTTCAGGAGGCTCCGTAGCCCAGCTGGCACTCCCCAAATAACCTTTTTTCACTCTAGCCCAAGGGAAAATGCATCTGTCAGGTGAAGAATAGGAAGATAGGAGGAAATTCTTCCCTGTGAGGGTGGGCAGGCCCTGGCACAGGGTGCCCAGAGAAGCTGTGGCTGCCCCTGGATGTGTCCAAGGCCAGGCTGAGTGGACCTTGGAGTGACCTGGGATGGTGGAAGGTGTCCCTGCCATGGCAGGGGTGGGATGGGATGAGCTTTTAGGTTCCTCCCAACTCAAACCATTCCATCATTCTATGGTTCTGCTCTGGTTTCCCTGTAGGCACTGTCCTTATCCAGACAGGACTGGGAAGGACACAGGGAACGGCTGCAGTCTTTGTGTCTGGAACCCTCAGCACAGCCTAAAAGCCAAACTGGGCAGTAGATCTGGCCATGGATCTCTTGGCAATGGCTGGGATGGGCCATGAATGATTCCACGACCAAGGAATCAAACTCTTCCTCCCAGATTCCTGAACATGGAGTGTTTCCTTCCCTGTACTTACAGTTGCTTGTCGTGTGACAAAGGTGTCACACTGAGCATGAGGAGAAGATGCACAAATATAGTCATTTCCAAGAGCAACAGGAAACAGTTATGTTATGAAGGGAATCCCCGAGACCAGCAGCTTGTGGTGCTCTGGCATCTCTGGATTAGGGAATCCCAGAAGTGTATATGGCTTGAAATTGGCCTTTTTGGGTTTATGGGGCCTTTAGGAAGAACATTTCTGGGGAAGTGGTGGAGTCTCCATCCCTAGAGGTGTCCAAGGAATGCCTGGACATGGCACTCTGTGCTGTGGGCTGGGTGACAAGGTGGGGATGGGTTACAGGTTGGATTTGATGATCCTGGAGCGCTTCTCCAGCCTCAGGGATTCTGGGATTCTGGGATTGAGAAGCATCTTTAAAGTCCTTGAGGTGATATTTTTATATCCACCCACAGATTGGCCAAACCAGGTTCACAATTTGCTCTTCCCAGAGTGTTAAACATCCACAGAAAAGAAAGAAGTAGGACTTCCAGTAAATCCAGGAATCTGGACACTGCCAATCAGAACCGACTGGGTTGACATCATTAAACTCAGGAAGATTTGAGGTAGGACTAGGGGACCCTTTATTTATATAAATGTCTTCCTTCCAATTGTACTGAATTCCTGGCCTCAGTGACAGGCTGGCACTGGATAATTATCCATTTTTTAAGTGTCTCTTTCCACCCATGTTCAGCACATTTGGGAATCCCTTTCCATTGTGATTCTTGGAGCATTCTCCCTCTGACACCAGCAGCTCAGTGATATCCCCCTGCTTAAACACTGAAATACTAAAATTCCTGAATATCCTACTGCTCCTGATGAGGTGGATGGGACCTGCAAGTCCTTGGTGCTCTGGGAAGGGAACCTGGAATTTTTACCAAGAGAATTTTCCTCCAGGTTTGGGTGGCAAAAGTCCAAAGTCCCAAGTCCAGCTCATGAATTCCTACTGCTCTTGGTCCCGACAGATCCCAGTGCTCCTGCTGATGGGGGACAGAAGCCACCCCAGTTTTCCAAGCCCCTGTGCCTGCAATAATCCCTCCAAAGCCCAAGAGTTACTTCCATTTTCTTCCGCCAATTCTGTCCATTTCGCCTTTGGCAAACATCGATTTTCCACAATTCCCCGCAGCCCTCATAAAGCAGCTGCCAAAACGGCTCCCTCGTGGGCCACTTCTTTTATTTGTCGAACAAAAGAATCATCAGCATTGTCTCCGGAGCTCTTTGGCGAGTGGAGCCTGGGATTAGGATGCCGAGCTCCCTCTCCTGGCTGCTGGATCAAAAGGAATTACTGAAAAGTCCTGAGCACCTGAAAATCGGGATCGCCGGACTCCGGCTGAAGGAGGAAAAGTCCTTCCAGCTGTTTTGCAGATTTTCAGGTTCCATCATTTTCCCACTCCATGAAATGTTCCAGGAAAATGTTCAGGCGCAACATTTTGGGAGAAATATGAATTATCTGTATGCTGAACTCGCTTTCTCTCATCTCCCTTTTTTCTCATCTATCACTGTTAGGGAACAGATCCCAGAAAGCAAATTGCTCCGAGGGTCTCTGCAGGAAATCCACAGTTGTCTCCCACCCGTTATCCATGAAATGTTACTCCATGAGGAGGGAAAGTGTGGCAAAGGACATGCACAAGGAAGATGAGCAGAGATGGTTGGGATGAAGGGTCTGGAGCACTGAAATCTGGTCAGTGTGATCCTGATGGATGCTGAAGGGCTGCTCTGGAGAGAGGTGCCAGCAGGAACATCAGGATCTACTGGGAGGCAACAAGCAGCACTCAGGGCTCACAGCAGGAAAACTGGGAGCTCAAACATTCCAAATCTTCACCTCAGTGTCCCAGCATGGGTGGCAAACACAACTTAATTCAAAAAAACCTATCAGATCTATCCAAGTGACCTTTTCCATTTTCAAATCAAGGCTCCCTTCTCCTCTCCTTTGCAGGATGTGCTGTCCCAGCACCTGCTACAGGCTGGGAATTCTGGTTGTGGTCTCCAGCTGGGATCATGTAGGAATTTGGACTGAAAAGCTCATGGCTTTGCACATGGAGGGGTGAAAGCACTGATGGATTTTGAAATGGAATTATGAGTTGTCTGTGTGTGCCCTGTTGCACCCTCTGTGAGCAAATGGGTACCACAAATCCAATTTGGAAAAGTCAAGAAGCCCTGGAAAATGCTTAGTCTGCCCACAATGCAATTAAGTGACTCTCTAAGCTGCTTCAGGTCTAGGGAGAGGAACTGTACTTGCTGTCCTTAGGAATTATGGAATCAATGAATCAAGGGATGCTTTGGGTTGGGAGGGACCTTAAGGACCATCTCATCCCACCCCTGCCATTGGCAAGGACACCTTCCACCATCCCAGGCTGCACCAAGCCCTGTCCAAGCTGGCCTTGGCACTGCCAGGGATCCAGGGGCATCAGCTCCTGCGACACAACATGGATTTGGCTGACCACCCTCATCCCAGCATTCCCCATGGACTATGTTCCAGCTGGCTCTCCTGCCCATCCTCCAGACCCAGGCGAAATCAAGGAGCAAGGAAGTTGCCCCCACACTCCAAGAACGAGTCGTTATCCTGGTGTCACCGAAACTACGGGAAAAACAAAAACCCTCCAACAACATTTCTAGTGTTAGAGAGTCAAGGCATTACTTTATTATCTGGCCAAGATGTACCACAGAAATCATCTCATCCACACACAGCCCGGCTGTGCAGAGAGAATCATTCCATGATACAAGGCTTTTACCCGATTCTTCAGATATTTTATACAGTCAAAATATATAGGAAACTATTGGGTCAGTGTTCATTGGTCCAAAGTTGAGCAAACTCCCAATATGCAGTCTCCCATTGGATCTGAATCTCCTCACCTCTGATATTAATTAGATTTTTCATTCTTCAGTTTTCCTATCGGTTCTTTCCAGACCAGATATCTTCACCCCAGCTGGAGGTGCTCTGGGGTAGCTGTTTGTAGATAGCCACTGCTGTCTGCTGATGTTCTGCTGATAGCTCTTTATCTTTGGGTTCCTCCAGTCTGTTCATATGCTGAGTCCACCAGACCTCACCTGGTAGAGCAATGCCCTGGAGAGAAACCTAAAATTCCTTTTCCTGAGGTAAAGACAAACAAAACTCTTTGACTAAAGTTACACAAAATTTTTAAACTGGTTTATTTTCCAACAGTGGGAGCTGGGATTGTCCATCCATCCTTATTGATCACTGGCCATCATGAGGCACCAATCTTGGCACGGCCAGAGGGTGGGCAGTGCTCTGCTGGTTCCCTCACACGCACCAAAGTCCACATGAGGAGAGAAGACACTGAAAGACTGAACCTCAGACCTGTGAGCATCAGCTCAAATCTTCTGTTTCCTTGAAGGCACTTCACTCTTCATCCCTGTTCTCAGGCAGGTCCTGGCAGAATGAGGGGAGGAACAGACAGGTGACAAAGGTGGCTGGAGGTACACAAGGGTCTCTTGTCTAGAGCAAATCAGGTGCCATGCTTCTTCCATCGGTTTTGGTAACTGGGGAATATTCTGGCCCCAAATCCTCCCACTTTTCCTCTTCAACTACCCAAAGCCCTGCATGTCTCACCCTTTCCCTTCCCCCTGCAACAACTCACACCCATCCAGCTGCTTTACCCCCTGCAATGCACCTGGAACCACCCCTGGAACCTGCCCAGGGGCTTTTGGGCCAGAAAGGACCCAGTTGAGGGGGTGTGAGCTGGAGGGAGGCTTGGGAGGGGGTTTGTGCTGGTCCTGAAGCTGGGCTCAGGCCTGGCTCACTCCCTCCACCTCCAAGACAGATCCAGGCCAGGTGGTGGATGCTGATCACATGGAAACACAGAATATCCCGAGCTGGGAGGAATCAGGGATCATTGAGCCCAACTCCTGACCCTGCACAGCCCAACCCCAACGACAGGAGCTCCAAGAGCCTCTCACAGGTGCCTTTCATGGCCAAATCCTGCCTGAATGAGCCTTGTTCTGACAAGATGGAAAAGGAGCTTCAGAGCACAGCTCTGGCGGCTCAAAGGAGGGAGAAGCTTCCCGTGTAAAAGGGAAACGAAAGCTCGGCAACAAGGTCACCTCCACTGCCTCAGGCGATCCGAGGGATGACAAAAGTTTCCGTGTAGCACAGCAGCAGAAGACAAAAGCCATCCCTGGAGGGTAGGAAGAGAGAGGGAGCGCAAAGCAGACAAGAAATTTAATGTAGGGAAAGCCACAAGGTTTGCTGCCAAAGACATGCTTCTGGGTGGATCAGAGGATCATGGAATAGCTGGGGTTTGATGGGACCTTTAGAGAACATCAAGTCCATCCCCAAGGTGGGCATGCAGGATAAAGTGTATAATGGTTCCCAGGAGCCTTGAGCAGGATTCCTCAGAGCCACTGATGATCCAGACCTGGCACTGAGTCTTCCGAGTGCTGACGGTGGGCAGGGGGCCAAGGGGCACCCGGGAAGACCAATAATTGCTGGGATTTGGACCTGGTCCTCAAGTCTACAACTTCTTTCCACTCTACCCACACCATCCAAGTCCATTAGGGAGGGATGGGAATTGGTAGTGAACCAAGATGCCAGGCCCAGTGAGCCTTTCCCAGCATCTGAGCTGCACCAGTAACCCCACAGAGAGAGGGTTTGGCTTTCTCTGGGAATTCTTTCTCTTTGCCCAGGACTTGTGGTTGACTCTTTCCACAGATCAAACAGTTCCTAAGACCAGAAGGGTAAGGGCAACTGCTGTCTTGTAATTCCTAGGAGAAGTGCAAATGGCTTTAAAGCCAACAGCCGGGATGCAGATGGCTCTGATGCAGGAGAACAGCTGGGATGTGCACAGGTTTTCCAGAGGCATGAGGGAAAACAGAATGGAAGGTGTCTGGATCCCTGCTGCAAGTTTTAGCAGAGCAGAAAATCGGACATTCCTCCATGCAAAGTGCCTGGCACAGGCACAGGAACTGGGAATATGTTTAGGGCAGCATTGCAGACTGCCCAGGATGGTGAAGCTGGAGTTGGAATCCCGGGCATGCAGGATGGGCAGCCCCATCCAACCTCTGCTCCAAAAGGACTCTTGGAGGTGTGGATTCCGTGTTGCACAGCTGGGAGAGCTCTGAGGGTGAAGGGAGTGAGGAGAAGCCTGAATCCCACAGGATCCAAGTCATCCATCCCTCACTGGGTGCTGAAGCCCCCAAGACTCAGCTGGCTCTGGGTTCACTCACAGCTCTCCCTGTCACCTAGGGTTGTCAGCACAGCTGTGTCTTCAGGGAAGAGGAGCTGTGTTTCCTCTGGGAAATCTGGAATGGGGG
The DNA here is from genome assembly GCA_013397955.1 of Grantiella picta. Classification (NCBI taxonomy): domain Eukaryota; kingdom Metazoa; phylum Chordata; class Aves; order Passeriformes; family Meliphagidae; genus Grantiella; species Grantiella picta. Next base: position 137,726 of record VZRM01004160.1, read on the forward strand.
AGTTCTCCTCCCAACCGCTGGTGGAAAACAGGAAAGGCAGGATTTGCCCAGGGGAGCTGGGAGCTGAAGAGATGAATTCATCAGGCACCTGGATGTCTAAGGAGCACTAAAACCTCCCCATCTTCTCTTATCCCCCACGTTCTTTTGAAATCCCTCTCCTGGGTGCCTGATTCTCCTGGGATCCTTGAAGATCCCAGTGTGGAAGGAAAGTGTCTCTCAGCTCCCAGGAAGAGTTAAAGTGATGTGTGGGCAGGCTGGAAGCTGGAGCCACTGCAATCCTTTCAGCCAGGCAGCTGCACTTCCCCTTTCTATCACACGCACTTAAAAGCTTTTAAGGGAACGATCCATCCCCTGTGCTGGCAAAGCCAGAGCTGGGCTGGTCCTTGGGTTCTTAAATCATTTTAAAATATGGAGCAATATTGGTTTAAAAGCCTTTGCTCTCCCACTGCTGCAGGAAACCTCAGCAGAGCTCGACACCAGCTCAGGGCTTCCTGGGGATCCATCACTCGCCGGGAAAGGGCTGGGCACTGCCTGACAGTGACAACAAGCTGGGACAAACAAGGATTTTCTGCCTACGTCATTCCCAGACACTCCCAGGGCTGCACATGAGCCCAGGGAATTTACTGTCGTTTAGTAGATTAGATCTCCGTGCTCATGGCAGTGTTTATGTTCGCTAAGCTGCTTAAGGATAAGGATGGAAGCTGCCAAACTCACCTGACAGAGGGAATGTGCCCAAATTCCTAGTTTCCAGGCAGGGCTTGGCTCCAATGTCCCATATCCTGCCATTCACACCCAGACTTTGGTTTTGAGCCCAGGTATTCCAATTGTCCCGCTTTGCTGTGTGCCCTCAGAGAGAGGAGCAGCAGTGGTGAGCTGGGAGTGTTGGAAGACTCAAAGGGCAGAACCTCCATCCAGGGGTGGGAGTGCATCTCCTGTGTCACCTTCTCCTTGCCAACATCTGAAACTCTTGGCTGTTGACAGAGAGAGCTGGGATTGTCCAGCCTGGAGAAGAGAAGATTCCAGGGAGATCTTAGAGGCTCTTCCAGGGCCTAAAGGAGCTCCAGGAGAGCTGGAGAGGGACTGGGGAGAAGGGATGGAGGGACAGGACACAGGGAATGGCTCCACACTGCCAGAGGGCAGGGAGAGATGGGATATTGGGAAGGAATTCCTGCCTGTGAGGGTGGGCAGGCCCTGGCACAGGGTGCCCAGAGAAGCTGTGGCTGCCCCTGGATCCCTGGCAGTGTCCAAGGCCTGGCTGGACAGGGCTTGGAACAACCTGGGATAGAGGAAGGTGGGCGGGAAATAGGATGAGCTTTTAGGTTCCTCCCAGACCAAACCATTCTGGGATTTTATGATCTGTTTTACTTTTTTTTTACTGTTTTGTTCTGTTCCTGGTGTGTTTATACTCAGATTTCCTGGGGCAAACCTGCTTGGCTGCTGTTTCCTGAGGAGTCAGGACAAGTCAGTGCAATGAGTGACCCTTNGCTGGACAGGGCTTGGAGCAGCCTGGGATAGAGGAAGGTGGGCGGGAAATAGGATGAGCTTTTAGGTTCCTCCCAGACCAAACCATTCTGGGATTTTATGATCTGTTTTACTTATTTTACTGTTTTGTTCTGTTCCTGGTGTGTTTATACTCAGATTTCCTGGGGCAAACCTGCTTGGCTGCTGTTTCCTGAGGAGTCAGGACAAGTCAGTGCAATGAGCAGGACTGAGGTGCTGGCTCAGCTATGCTTTGCCTCTGGATTCAGGGAACTGCTGAGATTCCACTCCTCTGCAAGGCTGGAGAATCCCATTTCCACTATATTTCCCACATTGCAAATTCCTTGGCTCACAGAGGGCAGCGTGGCAAGTGTGGCAAGGAAAGCACTGTGGAACCAGCCCAGCTGGGCTGGAAAGGAGGATCCCTGGAGTTTGGGGAGGACAAGGACATTTATTCCCCTCTCACAGACACTGCAGAGGGTGTCTTCTGCTCAGCCTCAGGCTTCCCAACCCCTGTTTGCTGCAGGAATCAGGGGATCCCTCCCTTCCTGCCCTGCTTCAAAGGGGCCTTGAGATGCTCCATCTCCACCTGAGCCCATCCCGGAGTTGCTGAACTTTCCCTGAGCTGCTGCCAGGGATCCTCCCTCTCATTTATCTGCAGGATCAGTTGTAGCCATATTGATTTTCCCTCCCTGCCTCTCCTCTCTGTGTTTGCTTTCTGAATTATGCAGCCGGGCAGTTTTTCCTGCTCATGAGGAGCGGGAGAGTTGCGGAGGATCAATTGAGCCCTGCCATAGTTTAATCAGGAATCCCCAGTAGGAACCAGGAGAGAAAAAGGAGAAGGGAAGACAATGAAGACAGGGTCGATCAATCCAGTCCTGGTGTAAAGGAAAGAAAGGGAAAGAAGAGAGAAAGGGGTGGAATAATCAGTCAGTTTTCCTCATGCAGCCCTCAGATCCCCCAGTCCCAATCAATAACCAACTTTGACAGTCATTGCTTCAGAAAGAAACTTTAAAAATCCCCCTGAACTCAAAGAATGTTGGTGCTTTATAGCATGAAAATGGCCAGTAAAGCCCTGGTAAAGACATGGAGAGGGGTAGGATTCCTTCCCCTTTTTCCTCTTCCCTTCAAAATCCACATTAGGAAGGCTGAGCCGAGATGAAAGGGGAGCAAACGAGGCTTTTAGTCCTCGTTCTGTTGTTGCAATTATTTTGCCAATAGTAATGATTCCAGGACAGGATGGAGGATCCTTGATGCTGTGCTGGGGATGTGCAGGGGAAGACAGAGCTGCTGGGGTTGTTCCAGCACCACAAATCCAGGAGATGGAACCCCATGGATACAACAGACATTGGTTTGGAGCATGGAAATAAAACCAAACAGTGCCCGCAGGGCACAGGGACCACAGGGACCATCGGGATGGCAAAACAGCAGGTGGCAAGAGAGATTTTTATTTCAAAGATAGTGTGGCCACTGGACCAGGGCAGGGATTGTCCCCTGTGCTGGCACTGATGGGATACCTTGAGTGCTGTGGTCAACTCTGGGACCCTCATGGAACACAGATATTGAGGGGCTGGAGAGTGTCCAGGGAAGGGAATGGAGCTGGGGAAGGGTCTGGAGCACCAGAAGAGGCTGAGTGTGAGCTGGGAAAGGAGCTCAGCCTGGAGCAAAGGAGGCTCAGGGGGACCTTGTGGCTCTGCACAGCTGCTGACAGGAGGGGACAGCCGGGGGGTCAGGCTGAGCCAGGGAACAGGGACAGCAGGAGAGGGAACAGCCTCAGGCTGGTCCAGGGGAGGGGCAGGTTGACATTGGGAGAAATTTCTCCATGGAAAGTTTGGTCAGGCATTGAAGGGGCTGCCCAGAGAGGTTTGGAGTTCCCATCCCTGGAGGTGTCCGAGGAACACCTGGGAGTGGCTGAGTGTGCTCTGGGCTGGGCACAAGGTGGGGATCAGTCACAGGTTGGAGTCGATGGTCCTGGAGGTCTTTCTCAGCCTCAGTGGTTCTGGAACTCTATATCCATGCTATTTATCTATTTCCCTAAACATTGTGCCTGGAAAGCTGAACCAGACTTCTGTGCCTGTCAAGGGTTTCTGTGCTAATTCTCCAGAATTTCACAAGGTCTCTGGAGATCCTGCTCCATCTGTGTCATCCTGGAATCCCCCAGCTCCGCCTCCTGGGAGCAGCCAGCCCAGGGGTCACACCTGGCAACCACATTTCCCGGGGGTTTGGGAGATCAAACCTCTGAGTTCTCCAGGCTTTGGAAATCAAATGTCCCCAAAGTCCTGTCAGATGTCCCATGGAAGAACTCCAGTCTCGGGGCTGCCTTATTTCCAGAGGCAGCTGGTTCTGGACTTGAATTTCAAACAACTTGGTTAAAGTTCAGTTCCTAAAGAAAACATTTAGATCTGGAAACTCCAGATCTGAAGGTATCAGACCAACATCTGTGGAAAACTTTGAAGGACCACCAGGACAGACAACTCTGCAGCTCCACTCCTGGGCTTCATTCCCCAGGAGAGCAGCATTCCAGGTTGGATCCAGATGTGCAGGACAATGCAGGTGACTTAAGCCCAGAGTGGCATCAAAACTCAGGTCTGGATTATTGCCCATGGATGAATCACGGCTGTATCAAGTCTCATGGCAGAGGGCAACTGAATTTCCTACGCTCTGTTGTTGGAGTTGAGGACAAACCTTTCTTTCCCCAATATCCTTTTAGCCAAATAACATCTATTTTTGGAGACAGAAATGCTGGAAGAAGTCCTTGTGCAAATTTCAGAAGAAAAATTGATAGAGGTAATTATTCCTTCCATTGTCATCCATGGCAAAGACAACCAGGAGTTGTATCAATCCCATTCTGTAGTTCCCACAAAGCAGATGCTGATTCAGTCCCTCTCTTCTATATTAATCTTTATTCCATAGGGACATTATAATACCAAATATTCCTCACCCAAGAGCCTGACTGCAGCCAACAGGTCCAGAAGTCACTGAGGAGAAGGGCAGAGACTGCCAGACAGGAGGTTAAAGCGATTGATGAGAAGTCAGGACTGGAAAGAGAGAGGAACAAGCAGAAAAACAGTTCAAATTCCATGTTTTCCCTGATTAGACTCAGATTAGTCAAGAAAAAGCCAGTTCTGAGATTTGTGCTTCCACCATCATTTGTCCCATATTCTCATGGAGGGATCAGCACAAGGATCAGTCAGCTGTAATAATTAACACTTTGGTTAATGGGGATGAAGGTGGAGTTCCAGCTGGTAGGGCTGGAGGTGAAGCTTAACCTGGAAAGGATGAACAGCTCAGACCGGAAGGGATGGAGGCACAGCTCAATCAGGAGGGGATGGAGGAACAACTCAGTCAGGAAGGGATGGAAGCAAAGTTCAGCCTGGAAAGGATGGAAGAACAGCTCAGACTGGAAAGGATGGAGATCCAGTTCAGCCTGGAATGGATGGAGGCACAGCTCATTCAGGAAAGGATGGATGTGCAGCTCCATCAGGAAGGGTTGGAGGCACAGCTCACCCCTGACATTTAAGATAGTTCAGTCTTTGCTTCCATGGGCTTTTCCAAGCCAACCTTCGCTCAGCTCATTGCCCAGCCCCTCCACCAAGGGAAGGTCACCCCAAGCCATCCCGGGAGCGCTGAGCGCTGGTTTCCAGCTGCCTGAGGAAGCAGGAACTGGGCTGCTCCTTGGGCAACCTTACAGAAGTAGCTCCTTGCTTGCCTCCTCCCAGAATTTGTTCCACATTTTCTGCTAATAAGGGCACAGGGAGAGAGAGAGAGAGACAGAGAGAGAAGAGGAGAAAAACTGCTCTAAATTATTCATTGACAATATCATTATGTGTCATAACAGTGTGTCTGTGATGGGAAAGAGTGAGTGTGGCAGGGGCTGGGGTAGCACAGGCCGGGCTGCACAATAGCGAGAGCTGATTAATTATTGATGTGCACTAATTGGCTACAGGGTTTCAGGACAGCTTGGGCTTTGTTGGGATCATTTGTATTCTTGCTTTGGAAATGGACCCCCCCCACACACATAAACCCAACATTTTCGTGTGCAAGTCTTCTCCCTCCTCCTCCTCCTCTTTTCATCCTCCCTCCCTCTCTCCCTCCCCTGCTTCCAGTGCTCCCGATCCCCCTGTGTGTGTACAAATTAACATGATCTTAACCTCTGCTGATTTTCTGCAGCGCTGACACGCTGCCAACACCTCGGTGCAATTAGGCTCAGCCTGCAGCGCTGCTTTTTGGTGCGGAAAACCTGCCCTGCCCTGGTGGACTGGCCTTTCTTTGAGTCTGGGCTGGCCTCTTCTCTTAGCCCTTCCCTTTGCCTTTGCCCCCAGAACAGGTGGAAAGTCCCTTCCAGGCGTTTTTTCCTTCTGGGATGGTCCAGACCTTGCCTTGGAGCCTGCTGTGGCTGCACCCAAAGATTTGAGTGCAGCCTGGGAAGCTCCGGGAGGGTGAGGGGAAAGGCTTGAGGTTTGGAGCTCAGGTCACTTCGTGGTTGAACTTGAACTGCACAGAAGTTCCAGTGCTTGGGCTGCTCCTCTCAGGGCTCCAGCTGTTCCCAGTGTGTCCTCTCAGGTGAGACTCACCTGCAGAGCTGTCCCAGCCCTGGAGCTCAGCACAGGAAGGACAGGGAGCTGCTGGAGAGAGTCCAGAGTTGATCAGAGGGATGGAGCAGCTCTGCTGTGAGGAAAGGCTGGGAGAACTGGGATTGTTCAGCCTGGTCCTGGGGAGACCTCAGAGCCCCTTCCAGTATCTAAAGGAGCTCCAGGAGAGCTGGAGAGGGNAGCCACTGGTCCAACAGCAGGCTCCCTCTGCCCTTGCCCTCACATGTAACCAGCAGGTTGCCACAACCTCATTCCGTGGGCTGCTCCAAGCCAAGAGCTCCCCTACCAACGTCAGCTTTTCACCCCTCAGGATGCCCCAAAGAGTCTCAGGATTGACCTGGGGTCTCTTCACCCCCTGCCATCCCAATAAAAGCCAGGCTGAGCTGTCTGGAGCCAGGAGCTGCTCCCAGCAGGGCAGTCTCTGAGAAAGGGACACTGCTAAATCCTCTCATCCCACCCTTTGGCATTTTAAGGATGCTGTTTGCAGAGAACATCCAAGTGAACATCCCAAGGATGGCACCAGGACCTTGCTGAGGAATTAACTGGGGCTGATAACATTTTTTTTAGTTCTCTGAGCTCCTGTTTTTTGATAGCTGTGATTAAAATTTTAACGGAAGGATGACACGCATGGGCTGCAGCATCTTTCAGCTGAATGGCTGCGAGGTGCAGTTTGGGGACAGGTGCTTGCTACAGATATTTCCCAAAGTATAAAATATAAAAAATCTAAAATATAAATTCCAGGGCCTGGAGTGAGGTCAAGCCTGGCTGAAGCACCTTTGGGTTGGGCTTGGCTGAGCATCTCCACTCCCATGCTGTGGAGTTCTCCGGCAGTGAAAGGAGCCAGGACTTCCTGAGGGATTGGTTGATCCAGCAGAGCAAGAACAAGACAGATGTTGGCAAGAGGGTTGCACAGCTATAGAAATCGATTTGTAGCATCAGATCTTGGAGCCCATGAGGTATTTCTTTGATCCTGATGAATGAGCTGGCGCACCTGGACAGAGCACTTTGGAATAGGATTGGGACCAGGTGGGCTCAGTGCTTCCCTCTGTCATGGACTTGCTGGATGACCTGGACATGTGAACATTCCTTATGTTCCCTAGGATTTCTCTTCATTCAAAATCCAGGATATCCGAGAGCCAAAGCAAACCTGCATCTGCTGGGCTGGGGAGGGAGAGCTGGAAGCAGTCAGACCGCGGGTGAACATGGCCTTAAGCTGGAGAAGGGTGGGTTTAGACTGGTGTTGAGATGAAATGCCTCCCTGTGAGGGTGGGGAGGGCCTGGAGTGGATTTCCCAGACAATGCCCCTGGATCTCTGGCAGTGTCCCAGGCCAGGTTGGATGGGGCTTGGAGCAGCCTGGGACAGTGGAAGGTGTCCTTGCCGAGGGCAGGGGGTGGCACTGGATTCGCTTTAAAATCCCTCCCAACCCAAATCATTCCATGATTCTGTGATTCCCTGTGTTTTATTTTGGTATCCATTCCTCATGATTCCCAAGGAATTTATTGGAATCTCTCTCTATGCCATAGAAACCCCACAAAAATCCTGTTAATATTGATCCCACTCCCCCCTGGAATCTGAGCAACTCTCTGTGCATGAGATGTACCAAAATCTGTACCAAAAGCTGTTCCTCCCAAAACAGCTGCTGGCTCTGCCTGTTTTCCCTCCCTGGAAAGCTGCAGGCTCCAGCTTTGGATCCTGTTTGTTGGAATATGCAGGAGATCCCACACATCCCAGACAATCCATGGAGAGCAGGAACTGCTGACTCAGGAAGATCCCCTTGGGGTCTTGGCAGCTGCCAGACACTGAATGAAGGACTTGGATGTTGCCTGAAAATCTGAGCAAGGATCCAGAATTTCCCCTTTCCAGCGAGAAATGAAAAGATTAAATTAATAAAGAATAATTAAAGTGTCTCTAAGAGAATTTTTTTTTTTAATAGACAATCTGAGGTTATCTTGAGAGAATGAGGAGTGAGCAGATGGGTCTGGAAAGCACCAACAAAATCCACCCTTTCTGTCAAAATCTCACTGTGTTAATTTTAGGGTCACCCTTTGCAGAGGGTGACCCTAAAAATCTTTGTCCTTTTCCAGGCCATTGTGATTGGGAAGGAGAGGGATGAAAGTTCTTTAGGACAAACCAAAAACTTTTGAGTGAAATTTATTTTCTTGTAAATTTATTTCCCCTCTGATTTCTCTATAAAAGAGCTTTGAGAAAAGGAAAGTGTCATTAGAATAGAGAAAAACACAAAAAAGAGAGATCTGATAAAAGATAAGAGTCCAAACCATAGAAAAAACAATGAAAAATTTTGGACAATTTAACTGGGACTCTGGAGAAGAAGATTCCAGTCAAAGTAGTTGCACAGTAAGGGATTTTTTTCCCATGCATTAAAGAGGGGAGGAGATAAACGGTTTAAAACCCATGATAATCCCAAGTGATTTTTTCAACCCTGATCCCTCACCCAGGACATCCTAGGAAAGGACAGAAGTTAAAACTGATCCCTGTGGAAGGAGACAGAATCCTTCCAGTGATGTCAGACAAGCTGGACTGGGAGAAGCTGGAGTTTCCACCTCGTTGCAGAGAATTCTCCCTTTCCTTGCCACACAGAGCTCCCCTGGTGCTGTGCAACGCCTGGGCTTTGGGGCAGAAATCTCTTCCTGCCCTGCCCTAATTGGAGGTGTCTGACAGGCTGGGAATGTTCACCTGCAGAGGAGAAGGATCCAGGGAGAGCTCAGAGCTCCTGCCTGGGCATAAAGGGGATCCAGGAGAGCTGGAGAGGGACTGGGGACAAGGGATGGAGGGACAGGACACAGGGAATGGCTTCCCACTGCCAGAGAGCAGGGAGAGATGGGATATTGGAAGGAATTCCTGGCTGGGAGGGTGGGCAGGCCCTGGGATAGAATTCCCAGAGAAGCTGTGGCTGCCCCTGGATCCCTGGAAGTGTCCAAGGCCAGGCTGGACAGGGCTTGGAGCAGCCTGGGACAGTGGAAGGTGTCCCTGCTCATGGCAGAGATGGAATGGGGTGAGCTTTAAGCTGTCTCTCATCCCAATCCATTCCATGATTCTATGAGGACTCCACCTGCATGTGGAGGATCCCAGAATTCTCTGTGAGGGGTGGTGAGAGCCATTCCCATGTCCAGCCAGACTCTCTGTTGATTAATGAGGAGAAGGAAAAGCCTGTGAAGGATCTGAGCAGCCAGGGGGTGACCTGGGGGATTTTCTGTGCTCTCAGGATGGAGATGGGAGTCTTTGTTCTCTTTGCTCCTTCTCCCACTTCTGTGAAACCCTTTGCATTATTCCTTATAGGAATAAAACAAAGAAAGAGTTTAATTTATTTGTTTATTTATTTAGGACTGACCCTTCCTTTCCCTCCCACTTCAAAAGGGGCCAAGGCCAGGAGCCTCTGGTGGATCCCAGGAAACTCATGATTGATTATCTGAAAGGAGCCAAGCGAGATGAAAAAGAGGGATGGGAATAATTTTAAAGGGAAACAGCCACTAAAATATCATCAATTTTTTATTAAACAGAATCTTTTCAATAGACAACATGAGCTTTTCTCTCCTCGCTTGTGTTTTCTCTTTCTTTCCCCCATTTTTGTTTTCCTTAGACATGGGGAGATTCTCTTCCCCTCTTTTTTCCCTCATTCCTTCTGTTCCTGGGATTGGTCAGAGGTGTGGGGTTAAGTGGTAACCTGGGCCACCAATGTACCTAAAGGGATGCTGTTTGCTTTCCTTCAAAAGTCCTCTACTATTTTCCACAGGAAAAGGACAAGAGGGAATAAGATGAAACAAGAGAAGTTCAGACTGGCCCTAAAGTTTAGTTTGGATGTTAACAACAAATTCTTCACCAGAAATGTTTTCCAGCCCTGGCACAGACTGCCCAGGGCAGTGGTGGACTCACCATCGGTGGAAGTGTTCCAAAACCATGTGGATGTGGCACTTGGGGACATGGGGCAGTGGTGGCCTGAGCAGTGCTGAAGGAATGGTTGGACTTGGTGATCTCAGAGGGCTTTTCCAACCTCAATGATTCTATGATTCTGTAAAAATCACCGTAAGGTTCCCCAGGAGAGTTGGACAGCCACTCAACACTGCCTGGATGAGGCCTGAGGGTCTTTGCTGACCCTAATTCGAGCAAGAGTTTGGACTGGAGACCTCTGGAGGTTCCTTGAATTATTCCCTGATCCTGCAAAGCAAAGGCCCAGAGCCGCCGGGAAGGCTGGTGGCAGTGAGGTGGGGACATGGCTGAGCTCAGGCTCTGCATGGAGAGCTGCTGGGTGACAGCGACAGCTTCCAGGGGAGGGCTTGGACTGAGGGAGAGGAGAAGGAAGAAGAGGCTGGAGACTGGTCTGGGGTGTTTTGGGTGGGGGAGACATTGGTTGTGTTGGCTTGAGAGGGGAAGGAGTCGTTGAGGCTTTTGGGAGCAGAGAGGAGCAGGAATTATTCCATCCGTTCAGGACAATTTGGTGGATTGTGCTAAGTCTTGCTAGAGGCTTCCTGGTGTTGCAAGGCAGCCTGGGAGCTGCAGGTGTGTGGTGAGAACAGAACCACTGGATGATGATTCCCAAGCCTCAGGAGACAGGGAGCGAGGCACATTTTTGTCAGAGCAGCAGCTCCAGAGGTCGGAGCAGCAGGAGAGGTGGCTCTGGAATGCAAAGAAGGTTGGAAGGAAAGCAGCAGTAAACAGAGGATGGGGATGGAGAAATCCAGGAGAGGCAGGCAGGTGGATCCAACTTATTCCCAAACAGCCCAAGATAAGAGTGGCTGAGATTCAGAGCAGCTTTGGGCTCAGTTGGCATCACAACATCACTGGAGAGGCCTTAAAAGTCACTTTCCATGTCCTATAAAATATAAATGGAGAGCAGCTCCCCCTCTTCCTTGGCACCATGTTGCAACCTGTAGTACAACAACAACAACTGCTCCTCCTCCCAGCCTCGGCCTTCCTCCCCGCTGGGATTTCTAGAGTTTAGGTTTGGAGCAGGTCCCGGCACCTGGGCAGCCCCAACACCTGGTTGACAACATTGGCAGGGTGGGGACAGAACTGGGACAGTCTGAGAGAGGTTTGGATGGCGCTCCCTGCACTGAGGAGTGTCAGAGGAGCTTGACATGTCCCTGTTGGTGTGCAGGCTGGCATCCCAATGGATGGAGTCATCCCAATGGATGGAGTCATCCCAATGGATGGCAGCATCCCAGGTGCTGCCTCTGGGGCTGTCCTGTGGCAGTGGCCAAAAGAACACCTGTGTAGGTGATCACAATTCATTCCATTCCATTCTTTGATTTATGCCCCATCCCTCTGTTTTCCTGCTGCTTGTGGGTGACAAGGAGCCACCAAACCATGGAGCATGTCCTTGGCATGCTCAGCTCACTGTGATTGCTGCTGAGCAAGGATTTAACGAGTGTCATCAGCTTGGGTTAAAATCAGCAAAGTGTGAGGAAAGCTGCGTGGTGACAGGAACATGGCTTCAAACGGACAGGGAACAGCTTTAGGTTGGATATGAGGGAGAAATTCTTTCCTGTGAGGGTGGGGAAGCCCTGAGATTGAGAGAAGCTGTGGCTGCCCCATCCATGGAAGTGTCCAAGGCCAGGTTGGAACAACCTGCTCCCCGTGGTAACTGGGTGATGTGTAAAATCCATTCCAACCCAAACCAGTGTGGGATTCTGGACATGTGGGTTGAGCTGGAGTTTCTGCTGGAAAGAGGGTCTGTTCAGGGGCTTTGGGATCCTTTATCCATGAGTGCTGCTGTGCTGAGGGGTGAGTGTGTGTGAAGGTGGTTGTGTTTGTGCCTTCCTAAGCCCCAGGGGACAGGGACGTGAGCAATTTCAGCTGTAACTGTGTTTGTGTGTGTGTGGCAGTGCTGGGGGTCTGTACCGGCGATGGGTGGGTGGTTTTGGGTGTGCAAGAGCTGTGATGTACACGGAGCCTGCTGCTTCTCACCGCGCTCGCCTCATTTCCTTCCTTACAGCTTTATCCAGGAGTTCCCGGCGTCGAAACCTTGCTCCGACTCCAGAATGTACCAGGAAAAAAAAACCCAACAAAACCCACCGACAACAATGAGTGTTTAGGATCCATTTACCAGTGGGATTTTTTGCCTCCTTCTCCTAATCCCTCCCGAGCCGAGCGAACGCGAGCACCAGAATAAAAACCACACACAAAAAAGAAAGGGGGAGAGCGAGGGAGAAAGAGGATTTCCTTCAAATCTGCTCTGTCTGCCCGTGATGGAGACTCATTCCCATAATCATTTTGACAGGTGTGCAATGGTTGAAAAGTTGGGGGGTACGGGGGCGAGGCGGGGAGGGGGAGCGGCAGCATCGCCCTTTGGCGGCGCGGGCTCGCCGTGCGCCGGGCGCGCTGATTAGACATGACAAGCACACCTGCCAGCGCCGCAGCCCGGCAATTAAAGCCTCTTTGAGGTCCCAGGAAGTGACCGCATTAGAAAAGCCCCTCGCAGGCAGCTCCTTAGCATATTCCCAGTGTCATTAGCGCGGCGGCAAAGGCGAGGCACAGCGGCGGAGGGCTCTGACATGACCCGTGCTCCCTTCCCGCTCGGGGGGGGGATGCAAAGTGAGTTTTAGAGAGTAGCAAT
>VZRM01004160.1:150391-206474 GCA_013397955.1 Grantiella picta
CCTTTAAATTTGATTTCCAAGCCCCTCTCGCCGCTGCCTCCCTCCTGCTCTTGGAAATGTTCCATCTTCGCCGGGGTCGGCAGGGGGAAGGGAGCCAGAATTCATTAAAGACAGAAAAGGACTTTGCTAAAAACTGGGCAGCTTGTGGGACCAAAAAAAAAAAAAATTTCTGGATTCCAGTGTGGATTCTCGCTCTGCTCCCTGCTTTCCCTTCTTCCTCCTTTTTTCAGCATCCTCTTCATCTTCTCCATCACCTCCCTGTCTCTCTTTCCCACATCCTGCTCTTGATATTCCCCCTTCCCAGTGCCCCTTGTCCCTGGAGGCTGTGCATTGATTTCTCACCAGGAGAGACCCTGGTGGGGTCACTCACCTTGACAGCATCGCGTGAGGTTGGTGCCATGGGTATCCATCCATCCATCCATCCATCCATCCATCCATCCATCCATCCATCCATCCATCCATCCATCCACTGTTCTCCCAGATCAGCTCAGCCTTGCAGCTTCTCTCCATGAGCGAATTCCCCAGGGCCAGACCCCTTCCCTCTGACCAGGGAGACAGGCAGGACTTTTCCTGCACATTCCCTGGCTCTGAAGGAGGTGTATGAGCTCAGGGTGTCCCTCAGCCATGTTTCCACGTGGGCTGGGAGGTCCCAGAAGGAGCCTGCCATTGCTGCTCAACACTCATAATACTCCTGGGCAGGGAGGCTGTGTCCCTTGAAATTCCTCTGTTTTCATCCCAAGTGAAGCTCTAAACCCACTTCCATTCTTATTCCTTTCATTTTTGCATTTTCCAGGGTTATATCACAGAATCCCAAAATGCTTTGGGTTGGAAGGGACCTTAAAGCTCATCCCATTCCCCTCCTGCCATGAGCAGGGACACCTTCCACTGTCCCAGGTTGCTCCAAGCCCTGTCCAGTCTGGCCTTGGACACTTCCAGGGATCCAGGGGCAGCCACAGCTTCTCTGGGCACCCTGTGCCAGGGCCTGCCCACCCTCACAGGAAGCAATTCCTTCCTAAAATTTGCTCTAGAGACAGGAATTCCATGTTGGCCTTCACATACATGGCCTTCTGCCATTCTGTGGGGAAGTTTAAGAGAAGATGCTGTCCCTTCCTTCCTCAAATCCTCCTCATTTCCCCCGTTCCACCTCTGGCCTCGCTGGACACTTTCGTTCGCTTCCCTCCTCCAGCAGTGCTGGCTGCAGCTTCCCTGGTGGTGGCACCTGGACCTTGTCTCTGGCCAAGGTGACCCTGGTGATTGTGACATTCCCACCCCATTCCAGCCCTTCCAGCACGGCAGGATGGAGCTGTGGGGGCCTCACCTCCCCCCATGGGCAGGGGAGGGCGACAGCTCCCTGGAACAACCCAGCCAAGGATAAATCGGGAAGCTTTTCCTGCCAAAGCATGTGGGGTGGTTGAACTCAGTGAGGACACCCAGGCCTTGAACAAAAACCTCAGGGATTCCTTGGTGCACAGCGGGGTACCAGCAAAGCCATTTCAGCTCTGGGATATTGGAGAACTGCAAAGGCATTCTGGGATTCACCCGTGGAGCTGTTCCAGGATTCCCCTGTGGAGCTGGGATGGGGCTGCCTCCCTTTTGCACAGGCAAAGAGAAAAACCCAGGACAGGTTCAATGACCTCAGAAGCAGAGCCCCAGGGCCAAACCCAGTCACATCCTCAGCAGGTGGCACTTGCCCTGGAGCATCTCCCAGGCAAACTCCACCTCAGCCCTCTGATGGCCACATCAACCCAGAGGTGCCTCCAGATGACCTTGGTGTCACCTGAGCAGTGACAGGGCTGTACAGGGCGGTGCCATGTCCCCAGTGCCCACCACTTCCTCAGCCTGAATTAAGCACCAGGGTGTTTGGAGGGAATTGTTTGGGTGAATGATGTGTCTGGCTTTGCTCCTTTGGGGCTCTGCTCTGCTTCCAGCTGGCACCGCCTGTCCCTCTGGGCCCTTTTCCCTCCCAGAAGATGGGCTTGGAGCAAACTGGTCCAGTGGTGGGGTGGGAATGAAGGGCAAGGAGACTCCTGCACCCTGTCTGCTCTGCGGATCACAACAGGGAAAAAGAGCCCGAAACATTGATTTGTTGAAAAGCTTCAAGTTCAGATATTCTTCCCTATTTTTCTCAATTCCAAGCACCTTTGTACAACTCTCAAAAGAAAATATCTGAAGCCCTTTGTACCTCCATGGACAGCCAAGCCTGGCTCTAAGCCTGACAAAGCCAAACTGAGTGAAAGGAGATGGGGGAGAGGCAGAGCTGTGGAAAGAAACATGGACATGAATAAACCCGATGGATCAGCAGTTGGGGCAGTCCCACAGAACTGTCAAACCCTCTGAACCCACCCTGAGTGCGGAAGTCTGGGTTTTGTCCTTTATAGCCCTCATGACAACATCATGATTTGAAAATCCCATCGAGTTGCTGACAAACTTCCCAGTCCTCCTTCCCTGATGGATTCTGACTCACAGGCTGCCTGGGAAAAGGTTTCTTGGTGTGTTAATTGGGATATTAGGAAGAAATTCTTCCCTGGGAGGGTGGGGAGGCCCTAGCACAGGTTGGTTGTACAGGCTGGCTGCCCCTGGATCCCTGGCAGTGTCCAAGGCCAGGTTGGATGGGGATTGGAGCCGCCTGGGATAGTGGAAGTTGTCCTTGCCCATGGCAGGGGGTGGCACAGGATGAGATTGAATGTCCCTCCCACCCAGCCCATCCTGGGATTCTGTCAGAGGGAAGGTGGTTTACAGGTTTATAGGGGAGGAGAGGAAGGTCCCTCTCAGAGCAGGTGAACTCTGTGTGATCACACTCAATTTCTCAGAGCTTCCCTCCAACTCTCAAATCTGGATTTCAGACCTACAGCAGTACCTGATTCCCATTCCAGGCTCCCCCTGGAGCAGAGCAGTGCCCAGGTGCTCCAGACACCTCTGGGAGGGGAAGCCACCCCAGCAGCTCCCCATGGTGAATGATTTCCCTTCTGTGGTTCATGGTGAGGTGGCGGCTTCCCTTCTTATCCAGGGAGACATGCTTCACAGAGCTCCCCAGGGAGCCCCCTTGGGATGTCCCTGCAGTGACTCCTTTCTCAGATGATGCCAAAAAACCCCAGTAGGTTTTATTTCTCCCATAGCTTGGGAGGAGATGAGGCAAACCCCACCCTGCAGGTGGGATGGAAGGGTTGGAAGGGTCCTTAAAGCTCATCCCATTCCACCCCTGCCATGAGCAGGGACACCTTCCACTATCCTAGGTTGCTCCAAGCTCTCCAGCCCTTGGGCTATGGCCACCCCTTGTCACTGCTGTGTGCTGAGAGCTTCGGCAGGAGAGCTCCCTGAGTGAGGGATGCAGGGATGCTCCTCAAGCAGGATGTGTCTGATGGAGTGTGGCTGCACATCAGAGGGATGCTTGGAGCTGAGCTTGGGTCTGGGACAGCTGTGACATTCCTCACCTGCTCCTGAGGGCAGGGGCTGGAAAACTCCGGGGGAGGGGGAGGTGGAGCATGGGATGAGCAAGGAAGATGGGGAAAGGAAAAAGAGGAGGTAGAGGAGGGGCGGATCCCGCAGGAGGAGAGAAGCAGAGCCAGGGGATGAGCTCCCAGTCCACTCTGTCACTCCAGGTCCCCCGGGGACAGGGATCCAGCGCGAGCAGCAGGAGTGCTGTTCCCGGGAATGGTGAAATCAATGTGTTTACGGATGATGACACGAGAGTGACACACAGTGGAGGAGGCTCATGAAAAAATAAACAGGTAATAATCACACTGCCATGTGCACACTGCACTTCTCATTATTCCAGGACAAGAGCCCACCAGGGCTGAAGGCTGCAGGAGATTAACCCTTGCCTCCCTGGACGGCACCCGCCCGGGGGTGCTGCTTCTCAGGGGGTGCCCAGCTCCATGACAGAGGGCGTGCAGCAGAGCCTGGGGGTGCTGAGACCTCGCTGGAGTTGAGGGCTGGGAGAGGCCCCAGCTCTGTTCAGGGAATGCAGCCCCAGGAACAGCTTGTTGGTGTCTCACCAGAGCAGCTTCCAGGGCTATTTCTGCACAACCCAGCTGCTGCCATGGCCACTGCTGACCCCCACGTTCCCCAGCCCCGTTTTGGTGGCCGTGGCTTCCCACGCACACGGCCAAGCCCTGGGGATCTGCTGCCACACTGCTCAGCCCAAGCACAGAGCTCCGAGGTGACTTCTCAGATCCCCCTCTGCCGCCCTGCCCCAGCTGCCCCCGAGGTACAGAGGTCCTCTGGCCAAGGAAATAATGTAAAAATCAAGTAAATGAGTAACAAAAACTAGCAAAAATCAACTTTTTCGATGTGTTATTTAATTTACAGATGACTCAAGGAGAAACATTTAAGGAGGAAATGAACAAGAGCACCTGGCTGAGTCAGGGTGGGCAGTGATTCCCCTGAGGGTTCCTGGAGGCAGCTGGGGGGTCCTGCAGGGCTCTGTGACACCTCCACCACCCTGACAGGACCTCTCCATAAAGAAATGGTCAATCCAGACCACTCCTCACCCAGACCTGTCCCTGTGGCTGGGGCGAGGAGCAGGAGGATTGAATTGGGGTTATGAAATGATCCCACAGAAAACAGAGAGGGAAAAGCCCCTTTGGACAGTGAATGTCTCACAAGTTCTGGGGAAGACTCCACCTCGAGCTGCTCTGAGAAACCCAAACTCTTTTTTGCTGGGAATTTTCATTTCTTGACACGTTATATCCCCTTCTATTGGAACATCTCCCTTTAGTGCCAGCATGAGATGGGTAAAGTTGTTCCAAGATACAAAAAAACCCCCACAAGGATGTGTGAAGTGAACTTGATGCTGGAAAAATATCCCTGTGCAGACTGAAGGAATCTTTTCCTGCTCATGCACCAGGAAAGTTTGAAAGGAACTTCCTTTCCTTTTATCTGTGGGTGAGGTGGCTGGGGAGAGCACCAGGAGGCAGAGGGGGACAGCAAATGGTGACACTGCCAGCAGGGACAGGAGGAGGGTTAGGTTGGAAATTAGGGAAAATTTCTTCACAGAAAGCATTGTCCAGCCCTGGCTGCCCAGGACAGTGGTGGAATTGTCATTCCTGGAGTGATTTAAAGCCATGTGGATGTGGCATTTGGGGACATGGGTCAGCGGTGGCCTTGGCAGTGCTGGAGGAATGGTTCAATGATCTTGAAGGGCTTTCCATCCCAAATGATTCTGTGATTCCAGGAGAGTGTCAGGAGAGCCTGGATCACCCATAAGGAATGTCTGGAGAGTGAGAACAGGGCAGGGAATGATCACCTACATCTGCAGTTCCCTCTTTGCCTCCCAGAAGAGGAAACCCTGGGTGGGTGTGAGGGAGGGCAGAAATGAGCCCTGCTGCTCCCTGAGCTTCTCCAGTGTCACCACCTCAGGGTCACAGACCCTGCCCTGCCTCCCACACCTCACCCTGGGGCTGCTCCACTCCCCCTCAGCATCAATGGGGTCACCCTGGTTGTGGGGGGAAGGATGGATGCATGGATGGATGGATGGATGGATAGATGGGTGGATGGATGGATGGATGAATGGATGGATAGATGGACGGATGGATGGATGATGAATGGATGGATGGATGGATAGATGGGTGGATGGATGGATGGATGAATGGATGGATAGATGGACGGATGGATGGATGATGAATGGATGGATGGATGGATAGATGGGTGGATGGATGGATGGATGAATGGATGGATAGATGGACGGATGGATGGATGATGAATGGATGGATGGATGGATAGATGGGTGGATGGATGGATGGATGAATGGATGGATAGATGGACGGATGGATGGATGATGAATGGATGGATGGATGGATAGATGGGTGGATGGATGGATGGATGAATGGATGGATAGATGGACGGATGGATGGATGATGAATGGATGGATGGATGGATGGATGATGGATGGATGGATGGATGGAAGGATGGATGGACAGAGAAAGAGATGAGGGCTTGGGATCCACCCAAGGGTCCCTGCACAAGCCAACTTCAATTTTCTCTTCCTAGGAAAAATGAAGATGTTGCTGTAAGCCCTCAGCTTGCCTGGCCGCAGGCTCTGTTATTTCCCTGCTGTGTTTGCCATATCCAAATTCTCAAGCCAGTCAGGTTTTAGCCCAAATCATTGATTTTTTTCCACTGACAGGAAGCAGAGCCGGCTCTGGATGGCAACAGAACAGCATTTTGCACCGGAATTTGAATCTTGAACTAAACCTTCTCCGAAGGCCACATGAACTGTGTTCCACATGGTGATGCTCTCCCAGAGTATTTCCCAGCTCTGATCTTCCTGAAGGGTTGATCTCCTTGCCCAGAATTCCCCCTGCCCCATACTTGAGCACAGTGTGGAAGCTCTGGAGCCAATGGAGGGGCTGAAGAGCCACTGGAAAACAGCTGAAATCCAGGCACATCCTGCCCTGGAGCAACTGTGTAAGCTCCTTTTGGGAAGGATTTTCCTAATGCAGGGGGATTACACCCGGAGCTCTCCTCGGCAGCACTGCTTTGCTTGGCATGTTGGACAAGCAAATCAATCAGCCTCAATCCAGCCCTGCAGAGGGGATAAATGTTCCTTGCCTTTATCATGGAGACTGGGAAACTGAGGCACAGAGGGATTTAAGTGGCTTTAAAAGAGAGAAAAGGGAAATCAAGAAGATAATCCCAGAGCAAGGCAGGGATAGGGAGAGGGAGGGAATGCCAAGCTCACAGTTTTCAGCCATCAGCTCCAGCGATGTTCCTCTGATGGAGGAGGCTCCCTGCCTCTGTCACTGCTGCAAGCACAGCTCAGCTGTGGGATGAGAGCACAGTCCAGCCTCTGCATCCCCTTGGGAACGGGGAGAGTCAGAGGGACAAGGACACATGGATGGGAACGACAGACAGACGGACGGAGCTGAACTCCAGGCGGGGATGGGAAAGGGGGGGAGAAGACAAGGTTTGTTAAGACAGTGGCTGCACCCTCAGGACTGAGAGCTCATCCATATTTCAAACACCAGTTAGACAAACAAAACAAGAACCAGAGAGCCAAGCAAGGAGCCCGTTTGTCATATCAAAAGAGGTTTCAGTGGTACCTTCCTTGCCCTCCTGTCCCCTTGAAGTTTGTAGCTGGGGGGGAGAAGGGACAGCTCCCTCTCCAGCCGAACGGCTCGGTGCCACAGCCGGAGCCGGGCTGTGTGTAATTAACCCCGGAGCCAATCCCCCAGTGGGGGCTGCCAGGCAGATCAAAGAACTCACACATCTTTGTCTGCGAGCGGCAGCCAAGGGGAGCTGGGAGGAAAGCAGAGCAGGGGTGGGAGAGAGCCAGGGAGCCGTGTGTGTGCTCCTAATTGATAAAAAGGGAAGAGCATCTTCCTCCGAGAGATCTCCAGCCCCATCAAAATGCAGCAGGAGAAGAAGAAGGGGAAAGAAAAAAGCTTTGCTTTCCCTTGCAGGAGCCGGTCACAATCCAGCGGCTTCCAGCAGAAGGGGTGGTCAGTGCCCTCGGGCAGGGCTGGGGCGAGAGGGCATCGCTGGGGTGAGGGGCACATGCCCAAGGGCAGGGGCTCCCTGGGGTTTGCCATGGCAGCCCTTGGAAAGGTGAGGGATTCCAGGAGCACCCAGAGGGGTGAGGTGAACCCTGTGCCTCAGTTTCTCCTGCAGCACCAGCAAAAAGAAAGGTGAAATCGGCACATCCCACACCTTCCCTAACCCAGGATATCCTACACCTAACCCAGCACATCCCACACCTTCCCTAACCCAGGATATCCCACACCTAACCCAGCACATCCCACACCTAACCCAGCACATCCCACACCTAACCCAGGACATCCCAAACCTGACCTCCAGCATGGGCCCTGGTCCATCTGTTTGCCACCAGCCTGTGCTATTTGGAGAGTGGCCCAGGCAGGTGACCAGACCATGGATGAGCTCCTGGCTGGAGTTCAAACTACTGGTCTGGATGGAAAGAGTCCCCAGGTGTGACAGATGTGCCAGGAGATGATGGAAGGAAAGCACCATGAGGGGTGGGGGTTCCACTGGTGGTTAAAGGGGGTTGATGTGAGAAATGGCCAAATTCCACAGACAACCAAAGGGAAGGAAGTGCTGGGGACCTTCTGGGTCTGACAATGACCCCAGCCTCTTGTTCCGACCATGGTACACGTGTCTCAGCTTCTTGGGATAACCAGGTGGCTTCACCTGCTGGGACAGATCAGAATCCTGGTGTCACCAGGCATCTTCCCAGTCCATTCCAACACTGAGGCTGCAGGACAGAGCCCTTCCCTAGGGCCTCTCACAGCCCCATCCACCCAAACTCGAGGCATCTGAGCCTAAGCATCCCCTTGGCCCACGGAGAGGGACAGCAGTGCTGCCCAGAGCTGATTCACTCACCCTGGACTGAAGTGTCAGACAGATGGAAAAAACCACCTGCCAAAACTATGAGCTTGGCATTCCCTGCCTCTCCCCATCTCTGCCTTGCTCCGGGATTGTCTTCTTGAATTCTCTTTTCGTTCTTTTAAAGACACCCAAATCCCTCTGTGCCTCAGTTTCCCAGTCTCCACAATAAAGGCAAGGAACCACCTGCCAAAGGGGTTGATCTTCCAGCAATTGCAGTAAAAGCCTGGATTTCCCAGGAATTGGAAGATACCCCAGTCTTTTCTGCCCCACAGACCATAGGGCTGTCCCTGAGCTGAGCCCCACAGTTTGCTTTTGGGCTGAAGCACAATTTCAATAAATTGCACATTCCCTGTTCCGCAGGATTCAGTGGGGTTGGTCCTGCTTGACAAAATGCCAAAGGCTCCATCCACACCATGTGTGGGGATGGAACTGCAGGAATCTCCTTATGGCCTCTCCTCACGTTCCGCAGCCACCCTGGGGCAGAGCACATCTTCACCCCAATAACCCCTCACATCGTTATTTACACTTGGTTATTTTGCTGCACAAAACGCCTCACTTGGGAGCCCAGCAACCTGATTTGGTTAATTTTTCAGTTGTTATTTTTAAAAATGCACGAAATAAAAGAGTAGGAGCAAAAATTTCAATTATTTACTGGAATGCAAATTGGGGTGAGCACCATCCCAGCATCAACTGGCTTCAAGCAAGGGGGAATTGATGGTTTGGTTGGTGGTGTTTTCCAGAGCAGGAGTCTCATTGCAGGAACCTCATGGTTTGCTTCTAATCCCAGAAGACCCAAACCAAAAGGGAAACTTGCTGGGGATGAGGTGATGGAGAATTTGGATTTTCAGCGTGGGTGTGAGTGAGTGAGAAGGAGTCGTTTGTACATATTGAACTCTAGAAATAATCAAAGGGACTTTAAAGAGGTGGTGTGACCTCACAAAGGAGCAGATTAAAACTGGGGAAAGGCTTAATTGGAAATTCCCACTCCTGGGTTATCCTGGCCAATAGGGAGGAATGGGATGCCAACAAGCAGTGCAACGGGAAAATTGTGCAGCCTTTGCCACTTGGATCTGAAATGAAATGGAAAAGAAATAGTTGGAATCCCAAACAGAATCCCACAATGGCTGGGTTGGAAGGACATTAAAGCTCATCCTATTCCCCCCCTGCTATAGGCAGACACACCTTCCACTATCCCAGGTTGTGGCAAGCCCCATCCAGCCTGGCCTTGGACACTGCCAGGGATCAAGGGGAATGGCACACAGTGGTTTGGTGGCATCCAGGAGCTCATGTCAGCTGGTTGGTATTTGATACTCCCAGCTTGGTCTAGAAGAAAAGGCATTGTCCAGATTAAAGCCTGGGCTTGGGGCAGTGCAGTTTATCCTGTGCAATCCATGTCTCATCCAAGGGAAAACCAGGAAACAGCATCCAGTTCTTGGTTAAAATAAGTTATTTATTCCCTTTAGTTTCAGGACAGAAATAATTGGGGTAATAAAAAAAAAAGAGGTTGGTTGGGATTTCTATTATTTCCTGAGTCCTTACAGGGCATGACCAGATTCCCAGGAGGAAAAGGCAGAGCAGTTGAATATTTCACATCCTTTTCAAAACTTAGACTCAATAAGGCACACAATTTTAGCAGATCAGGTCCTGAGGTCTCACGAAAACAAAATCTGTGCCCAGGAGCAGTGGAACTCCCCAAACCTATCCCATTGGGAGGTACCTCACCTGACTGGTGGGTGGACAAGGGATTGGGGATTCAGGATGAACAGTGTGCTTCAGCCACTTTCCCAACATCTGGAAGACCTGCAAATGGAAAGAGGGGTAATAGACACAGTGAGTTGGAACTGCTTCCAGCTGTAGGTTTTCCATGGAAAAGATCTCTGGCTTACTCCAGTTTGGGTTAAGCTCATCCTGCCATTCCCTCCAGTCCAGGGCAGATAAGGAGTTTGTGTCCTGCTGGTTTTCCATCTCCTGTGTTGGTATCCCAGCCCCTCCTCAGTTACACTGTAATGAAATCAGGCTCTCCCAGCCCTGACATTCCCCCAGGCAGGATTTGCAGAGAATCCATTTAAAACTATATTAATGAAACAACTTTGACTTAATTAAAGCCAATTATTGACAAACCCATATCCTCATTTGCTGACCGGTGTCAAATTATTGGATTTCCTCTCTCATCACCTGACTCCGAACACAGGTTGCAGATATTTCCTGGATTTCTGGAAATCACTGTGCTATTCATGGCAGGCAGCCAGGCTTGTGGATAGCCAGAGGCTCCATGGATTCTGTCAGGAAGAAATTCTTCCCTGTGAGAATAGAATTCCCAGAGAAGCTGTGGCTGCCCCTGGATCCCTGGAAGTGTCCAAGGCCAGGTTGGATGAGGCTTGGAGCAACCTGTGATAGTGGAAATGTGTCCCTGTCCATGGTAGGGGTGGCACTGGGTGAGCTTTAATGTCTTCCCAGGACAAAACAGTTCTGGGATCCTGGGATTGTGTTGTAAGGACAGGTTTTTTGTAGAACCCAGAACTGAAGGCTGAAGTTTTTATAGTTTATGTTACATTTGTAGTGATTTTCTTATGAACCTCCCTGATGGATTTCCACAGGGATGATTTTTGGACTGAAGATATGCCCATGGGAGGAGAAGACCAGGAGGCAGGCACAGTGCAGGTATTGGATCAGGTAAGTGGCTTTTGAGTTTTGGTGGACTTTTTTGTCTTTTTATATTTTCCAGAAATAATTTTTAAGCCTTAAACCAGCAAATTTCATGGATGTCTTCCCATTTGCACCATGGAGTTATTCTGGCTGTTCACGTAACCTCATTTCTTACCAGGAACTCCCCAAATGTCTCAATTCAGCATTTCTGTTTTTTTAAAAAAGGTTTTATTTCTCCTGCCCCAGGATCAAGACAGCCCTTCCCATCCAGCCTGCGGGTCCCCTCCCTCACCCATGGGGCTCAGCATCCATGCATGCTGGTGTCCCAGTCCCCATCCCCGCTGGATTCTAGGGGCTGTCAGATCAAAGACCATTTTGTAACAGCTCCCTAAATCCTGTCCTGAATACAGCCCTTCGTTTGCACAGCTCATGTCTGCAAGGAGATGAAAGGTGCTCCAAGGAAACAAGCAACCCCTCAGGCAGAGGAGCTGCTGGAGCCCAATTCCCGGCAGGTTTGGCTCTTGCTGTTGGACTCTCTGATGTCTGGAGCAGTGGGAACTCGGCCTGGAAGGCACCTCACACATCCGGGGCTTTCCAAAATCTTTCTGCTTCCAAGCACTTTCTCCAGGGTCTCACTGTGGTTGGCCATGCTGAGGGCTTGTCCTGCCTCAGGCTGTTTGTGGGGTTTGGGTGTTACACACTTTGCTTTATCTCATTTTATCTTTTTTATATGGCATTTAGTAACCACAGATGAACGTGGTTAAAGCTGGAGAGGGGGTTCGAGTGTCACTGGTTGGAAGGACAGGTGACACATAACTGGGGGATTGCAAACATCTTCTTCCTTTGGAAAACAGATTAAGAGTTCATTTTGACGGTGTCACAAATAATTCCAGTTTCAGGCTGGCCCAAACCCAAATGGACACAGATCCTGAGCTCAGCCCATGAATGTAAAACTTCCTTGTCCTGCCCAGAGCAGCTGTGGCTGCCCCAGGATCCCTGAGAGTGTCCAAGGCCAGGTTGGATGGGGCTTAGAGCAACCTGGGATAGTGGAAGGTGTTCCTGCCCATGGCAGGGATTTGAAAGAGGTGAACTTTAAAATCTCTTGCAACCCAAACTGTTCTGGGATTCCAAGATCCTGTGGTTCCATGAACGAGATCAAAACTTGCACCTCCTCCTCCCTCCAGCGACGTTTCTTGTTGCTTTCTCAGGAGAAACCATGAGACCAAGCCATGAAGCCAATGCTGACTTACAAAGCTGGCAAAATTCCTGGTGAGAAAACAAAAATGTCCCCATTTCCAGTGGCAGCCTGGGATCGGGGAGGGCTGTCCCTGGAGCAGATGAGGAGGAAGCTCGGTGTCACAGGCAGGGACGGTGGGGTGTGGCCCTTCCAGTGGCAAGGCAGCATCGCTATCAAAATCAATAGCTCCTGTTCTCAGGGAGGGGAATGATCTGAGCAGGGAGCAGAGGTTCCCTCGCAGCTGGGAATGGTTTGGCTAATCCATTATTAATGCTTGACTGCCAGGCCTGGCACTCAGAGGTCGCGTTGGTGTAAGAGCACATCCGTGGTTTCCAAACATTCTGCTGCTTCCTTGGCCAGAGAAGTTGAACTGAGGATTCTGTCAGACTTTGCCTGGGGTTGCTCTCAATGAAGGTCTCCGAGAAATCTGATTCAATAAGTCCTGATAAAACCTTGGCATGAGAGCAGACACCAAGACCCACCCAATCCCTTTGGGGCTGCAGCTCATCCCAGGCAGGAGAACCCCAGGGCACAATTCTGTCTCCCTTTCCACACTGAGTTGTTGGTCACTCAACAGTGTCCAAGGGAATCAATGGCATTGCAGACAGGGAACCTGAACAAAACATCTCAGGATGCAATCAAAAGGAAGGATGAGGAATTCAGATGAGGCCATGGTTGAGTTGAGGAGTTTTGATGCTGTTTAGACCCAGCTCATCTGCCCTGACACCAAATATTCCAGTGCCTTTGAAGCAGGTGGGTGAAGCCCATCTATGAAGAAGATCTCCAGTTTTCCAGGACCAGCTGTATCACAGTTCCAAACCAAAATCTCAAACCCAGATCCCACCTCAGACCTGAGCTTGAAGCTCAAACCTGTCTTTGCTGTTGAGCAGCCCCCATAAACCTGAGCTCTAAGAAAAGGTCTCTCAATCTGAGTTCAGAAAGAGAAGATAGCACCTCAAAAAAGCTCTTGACTAATCAATAAATCAGTGGAATCAGTCAACAGTCTAAGGAATTCTTCAGACTCAAGCCTGAAGCCACAGTGGGATGCTAGAGACATTCCTCCATTGTTTTATTTTAGCAAAATCTTACCCAAAGCTACAAGACTAAGCATAGGACAGAAAAAATTCACCTTGGTAACAACTATCAGGACAAAACATTCTTCTCCATGAGAGGGGAAATGGCCTCCACCTTCTCCTTGGAGAGCACAGGGCAAGGCTCCCTTTATCCTCAAACCACACAACAGGACAGTGGCTTCTGCCAGGAAGGACCCTAAAGAGGAGGTGGTGACACCTCCAGAAGGAACAGGTGGCCCTGTGAGCCAGCAGGTAAATGAGGACAGCTCTCCAGTGGATTTCCACTGATGGCTAGAGTCTCTAATACCCAGTTAACCAGAGGGAAGGAGACGGGGAAGTTCAGAGCCCCTGCCAGGGGGCATTTCAGGTGTCTTGAGGGTTGGACTCAGACTGCAATCTCTTCCTCAGTGAGTGTCCTGCAGGGATGTTTGGAACTGGATGGCCTTTGAGGTCCCTCTGAACCCAACCCAACCCAACCCATCCCATGGTTCCCTGTTTGCAAAGACAAAAATATTTCAAAACCCCACTTAGAAAGTGCATGTTTCTGTACTGCAAGACAAAAATATTTCAAAACCCCACTTAGAAAGTGCATGTTTCTGTACTGCACCTTCAACTCCAGGTGCAGAGGTGTGTTCTCCAGGGCAGGGGGGTGTGCCTCTCCAATTGATTCAGAAAGACACATTTTGGCACCTGAGACTCCACACTTGATGATGCTGGACAATGGGGAGACAACAGGACTCTCACCACTGCAGAATCCCAGGATTTACTCTGATTTTCGGGAAGCCTGAAGCTCTCTTGGCTTAACCTGGATCTCCAAATGTCTCTGTCATTCTGGAAGCCACCCCTCCTGAGCCAAGAAAGGCCAAGGCTGTGCAGGGTCTTATGTTGAGCACCAGCCAGCACCGAACAGAGCTGGGCACAGATGGAGGGAAGGGTGGGACATCCTGAAGAGCAGACTTTTAGCTGGATGTGCTTTAGGTTCGATCCAGCTTCACAACAAAGAACGAACTTCCTGGGGTCTCCATTTACCAGAATTTTATTGTGTTAGGAAAGTCCTCCCTCTACAAAAGCTGTGGACAAATCCCATCTTCATCGGCTTTTCAGGCTTTGTGCTGAACCCTCTTCCTTCACAAGAGCTCTGATCCAGGAACTAATGAGTGGGCTCTGCCTATGGAATTGTATGGGATGGGGGAAAATCTGGAGGGAGAAACAGACAAAGCATCTGATTTCCATGGAGAAATGGAGAATACAGGTGGGAGTAAATTCCAGCCAACTCTTTGAGCACCTTTTTGCCAGAGGAGCCACTTCCCCAACAGATGTGCTTGGAAATCTGCTCTCAATATACTTGGGGCAGCATTTAAATGCCTCACATCGGTGTCCCTGTCCCCTGTAACATGTCACCAGGTCACCTCCTGCACATGTTAATGACCCCCAGGGTGAGGGAGAGCTTTCTGCTGGCTCACCCACACTCCTCTTTATTCAGTCCCTGTGCATGCCCCAGGTTTGCGCCCTTGTCACTTATTTTATTCTGAATCCAAACACTGCCACACAATGCACTTGACCTTTGCCTTGGAGGGAACACTCCTGGGACAAAGGAAGAATTCACTCTTTATTCCTTTCTAATTCAAGTTGTTCCTCTACCATCCTGGACAAATCCCCACTTACACAATAGAAATCCAGGTGTCTGTTCTGCCTAGACCTGGGACTTGGGACAGTTCCTCCTCCTGCCACAGACAGTCCTGCCTTTGCCCATGTCAGGTTTTCACACGTTGCATCTGCCCTGATTAACCCATCATGACATGGCAGCAGCTCCAGAAGGGATGGGCAGGATGGGCTTTGTGCCCCTGCCAGACTGGCTGGGTACGACCAGAATCCACCACGGGCAGGTAGAATCCCAGAATCATGGAATGGGCTTGGAAGGACCTTAAAGTTCCTCCCATTCCACCCCCTGCCATGGGCAGGGACACCTTCCACTGTCCCACGTTGCTCCAAGCCCCATCCATCCCAGCCTTGGACACTTCCAGGGATCCAGCAGCAGCCACACCTTCTCTGGGCACCCTGTGCCAGGGCCTCCCCACTTTCACAGCCAGGAATTCCTTCCCAATATCCCATCTATCCCTGCCCTCTGGCAGTGGGAAGCCATTCCCCCTTGTCTTATCACTCCATTCCTTGTAGAAAATCTCCATCTTTGTTGAGGCCCTTCAAGTCCTGGAAGGCCACAATAATGTCACCCCAAAGCTTCTTGTTTGCGAGAGGTCAGGGGCTGAGCTGCTCTGAGGATGTTCATAGGAAGCTCCTCCAGTCTCCTGTCGCCATACCAGATGGGTGGGAATGGCCCAAACACCACACCTTGGGCCATTTCACCGGCACCAAACCAGCTGAAGAAGAGCCTCGTATTCCCTTCTTAACCACCCATCCTTGACATGGGACACCCCATGGGAGACTCACCCAGAGCCAAAACACTTGAAAGACCAGGCCCCTTTTCCCAAAGAACCTGGGAGCAGTTCTTCAGCTCCAAGCATTTATTCATCCCCTTTTCTTTTTTTCCTTCCTGTTGTGTTAACAGAGCATCTAATGTGACTAAATAGGACAACCTGCTCTCCCATCCCCATGAAAAATAAATTATGTGCTTTCCCTCGACTCCCTTCCCCCTCCTCCTGGTGCTTTTCCCACCAGGCAACTCTGGGTCCTGGCCTCCCTTGGGCAGAGCTCATGGCGGGGCCATGGTGGGAGCCCTTGGCTAGAGCCAGGGAAGTGGTGGAGGCAGAGTTTGGGGGAGCCAGAGGAGGGTCGGAAGGAGGAGGAAGGGGTGTGTGTGCATGTGGGGGTGGAATCTGTGTGCAGAAAGCAGCCAAGTGGCAGCTTACCCTGTGAAATATTAATCATCTCTGCTTCTGCAATTTCGGCAATGCGTTCAGGCCCACCACTGCTGAATATTTCATTAACACCACTCACTTCCCACTGCACTTCTCCCACTTTTCTCTCTCCCATAGACCCCTCTCCCATCGTGGCCCCCCAGTCCTTCCCTGGCTGCCACCAGCAGCAGCCATGGCCTCGAGCTCCATCCTCCATCCCCATCCTGGACATCCCAGTGGTGACACCAGTCTAGCCTGCTCTGGCCACAGTCCCCCAGTGGTGAGGACAGAGCAGAGAGGCCGTTCTGAGGAAGGAAGATCATCAACTCCACTGGGAGAAAAATATAAGTGCGCATCAACAAGTCCCGTGCTGAATAATCCATGAGGCAGGGCAGGGCAGAAATGCTGACTCTGGGCTGGGAGCTTTTTAAACCACGGAGTCTCTGTTTCTTCATCCCTGACTTGCTCAGCGGGAGCACTTTGGGAGTGCAATCAAACGTGCCAGGGTGAGCTTTGTTGGGGCTGAGCAATTTTCACCTCAGGCTCCCAACTGCAGCTTTCCCTGCCTGCTCCCAGCCAGGATGCAAGGAGCCACGCGGTGTGGGTGTTTTGGGTGGCTGGAAGCAGCCAGGGCAGGAGCTGGGGCTACAGAAGGAGAGTGAAGGACATGAGGATCTGCCAGAAGACCAAAGTCAGGTGAGGTGTTGGTGCTCTGATCCACCTGTGCAGGTTTTGCCCTCTGCTCTCCCCAGACCTTGCTGCTTCCTGTTAACACCCACTGTGAATCTCCACCTCTCTCATCCAAACCCTCCTTTCCCATCCTTTCTCTCCTTCTGTTCCACTTTTTCTCTCTCCTCCATTCCCAACCTTACTCTTTCGCCTGTCCCTCCTTACATTCTAAAACTAACACCAAATCAACGACTAAGAGCTCAGCTTGACCTGGGAACATTGCACTTTTGAACACTTAGATCCAGGATTCGATGTTTGTATGATCCCAATGGATTATGAGGAAGTGGAGGAAACAAACCAGGCTGCTCTGGGATCAGATTCCCCTCCTGGTGCATGTCACTCCCTGGGGGAGATTTCTTGTGCTGATGGGGAGACCTGCAACAGCTGTGAACTCACAGCCTGTTGCTCCAAGAGGAGATGGACATGGTGGGAAAGAATTCTACAAGAAAGATGGAGAGAGACTCTTTACAAGAGCATGGAGTGACAGGACAAGAGGGAATGGCTGAAAGATAGTAGGGAGAGATGGGATATTGGGAAGGAAATGTTCCCTGTGAGGGTGGGCAGGCCCTGGCACAGGCTGCCCAGAGAAGCTGTGGCTGCCCCTGGATCCCTGGAAGTGTTCCAGGCCAGGCTGGATGGGGATTGGAGCAACCTGGGATAGTGGAAGGTGTCCCTGCCATGACAGGGGGTGGAACTGCATGGACTTTAAGGTCCCTTCCAACCCAAGCCAGTCCATGGTTCTGGAATTCTGTGAATGTTTTGGGACGGAAAGCACCTTTAAGGATGCAATTCCATGCAATCAGCAGGAAAATCTCCAACCAGATGATGATCCCATGCAAGCAGGACACCTGTGAAACACCCAGATGTAAAGCACTTGGGTCTGAACTCATCCTCTCTCCTCCTGTGTCACCAGTTAAAATGAGTGGAGAGTTTAAAATGAGTGGAGAGTTCAAAATGACTGTGCCAGACCAAAGCCAAGCCTCAAAGCCAGGAATGTGAGCCCCATGTCTCTCCACTGTCCAGCTCGGACTTGGACATCCAATTTCCAGATGTTTCATGAGAGATGAGATAAACCACCCCAAGATCACAAGCCTGTGGGTGAAAAAAGACCAAAAAAGCAGACATTTATTATCCCTGAGGTAAAAGCTCTAAGCCTGACAGATCTAAGGTCAGCTGGAACAAAGCTGGTCTCAGCTCAGTGCTGTGAGCTCTGACATCAGCAGTGATTCCCTACAACCTGGACAAAGACATTTTGGTTCCTCTCCCCACACGGAAAGTGCAAATCCCAGCCAGGCTTCAGTGCTGTTATCTGAGAACAAACAATTGGGATTTTGATTCAGTACCAGAGCAAATGCCTCCAGCCAAGGGTCTGTTTGGAGCAAGGCAGGGATTGCTCTGCAAATCTCACTGGAGGACCAAGACATTCCTTTTGTGCAATATATGAAATAAAATGTGTACTGGAGAAGCCACTTGAAAATATTGAATGAGATAACTTCGTCTGATTAATGTAGCATGCTTCCTTCCCCCTTTTTATTAAAAATTCACAAGGCTTCCCAGCCCTTCTCTCAATTAAGCAACTTGTTTGTCAGGATTATTTGTTACGCATTTTCATAAACATTTGATGAATTATATGCAAACATCTCACTAATGTATTAACAAGGCTGAGGTTTTAATTACACAACACTCAAGGAAAGTGGGCTTAAGGCTCCTCCAGTGGAGTTAATTGTGCTTTCTGCTGTGTCTGGGCATGGCAGGGGGAATTTTCCTCTGGGGGAAATTCCATTACAGTGGCAACATCCCCTCCAGGCTCCCTGCGAGCCCCAGCTGGAGCCCCACGGAATTCAACCACTTCCAGAGCTTTGCTTCCCTCTGCTAAAAGGCTGTGGCTTCACCCAGATTTTGTACTGAGGAGCTGGGAGTTGATAAAATCAGTTTTCTGTCAGTTCTTGATCATTGTTTGTCACATGGAGATGAGATTTTTAATGGACTTTTGACAACACAGAAGGGCTGAGCTCGGTCCCCTCTCTTGGGGTTTTCAGTTTAGGATGTGGGAAGTTTCATGGAATGGTTTGGGTTGGGAGAGACCTTAAAGCTTATCTTATTCCACACTTGCCATGGCAGGGACACCTTCCACTATCCCAGGCTGCTCCAACCTGGCCTTGGACACTTCCAGGGATCCAGGGGCAGCCACAGCTTCTCTGGGCACCCTGTGCCAGGGCCTGCCCACCCTCACAGGGAACAATTCCTTCCCAATATCCCATCTCTCCCTGCCCTCTGGCAGTGGGAAGCCATTCCCTGTGTCCTGTCCCTCCATCCCTTGTCCCCAGTCCCTCTCCAGCTCTCCTGGAGCTCCTTTAGGCTCTGCAGGAGCTCTGAGCTCTCCCTGGATCTTCTCCTCTGCAGGTGAACATTCCCAGCTCTCCCAGCCTGGCTCCAGCCCTGGAGCAGCTCCATGGCCTCCTCTGGGCTCTCTGCAGCAGCTCCAGGTCCAAGTTGTCCCTTTTGCCTTTCCAGGCAGCTGGGATCTCCCAGCACTGATTTTTCAAAGCCAGGATAACTCAGCTCCTGGGAGGAGGGTGACAATCCCAGCCAGGCAGGGAAGCAGGAAGTGGCTTTTCCAAGACATGAACGAGAGAAGCCAAACTTTTCTTTCCTTGGCCCAGCCCAGGAAAAAAATCCCACCCAAGCATTTGTGTCACCTCCTGTCCATGTTTGAGCAGCACCTCTTGCTTTGAGGATGTCCCTGCATCAGCCAGCACTGCCTGGTCTGCAGCTTCTGGGACCTGATGAGATCTGCACTCCTGGAAATCCTCAGCACTGTGGTTTTCCCTCTAAAAAAGACCATATCAAAACTGAAACATTTTTAAAAATCGGTTGAGTTTGATTTCCACTGAAGAAACAGAATATTTATATTTTTTAATTTTTAGAATATTTTAGAATAGTGTAAATAATAGGAAAAGAAGATATTTTTATAATATCTTAAAAATATTTCAGAATACTTCTGGAACATTTTTAGAATATTTTAGAATTTTGTAGATTTTTTAAAGAATATTTTTACAATATTTCAATTCCCAAAAAGGAGTGTGAAATCCTTGCTTAATTAAATATTAATTCAGTATTAGCTGTGGTCTAATAATTGTGACAGAATTATTTGTTCAATATAATTTCTTTATGTTTTGGTCAGAGTGGGGCATAATCACCTATTGTGATTCCTCATGACATGTCATGACCTATCATGATATGACAGAATGGACAACTATATTAAATCTTCTTTTTTAAACTTTTTTGTCGAGCCTCTGATTTCATTTTCTGTTCTTTCCCTTCAGAAACTGGCAGATTTGCAGTGTTTGATACCAGTATTTGAGCCAGGCAATAATTTGAAATATTTTTCTTCTAAAATTTGCTTCTCCCCTAATGCATCCTGAGCCCTTTTCTTTTTTCCTCTTTTTCAGAAATGTTAAAACATCGAACTCCTTCATTAGGCCCATGAATGGCGTGGCCTTTGATTAATAAAAGAGTGAAATGCTAATTAGCCATTCATTATTGGGCCATTTCCTTTGTGACACAGAGGCAATAATGGGTCTTGCAGAACCCATTGGAGATGCCACTTGTCCCTCCCACAGATTTCTCGCCAGGGCAGGGGAGCTCAATTCAATGACAACTGGAGGGGTAAAAGTTGAATGGCTCTTTAGACAGAATGAAAAGGAAATTAATTGTTTCATGACTTATATTCCATGGACAAGGAATTCACAGAACCATGGAATCACCCAATGGGTTGGGTTGGGAGGATGTCCATGGCAGGGACACCTTCCACTGTCCCAGGTTGCTCCAAGCCCTGTCCAGCCTGGCCTTGGACACTTCCAGGGATCCACGGGCAGCCACAGCTTCCCTGGGCACCCTGTGCCAGGGCCTGCCCACCCTCCCAGCCAGGAATTCCTTCCCAATATCCCATCTAACCCCCCTGAATTCCTAACTACCATCCTATCTAAACCTGCCCTCCAACTCCCCTTGAATGAGCCCAAAATGCTGTTTCAAAATGCCTGAATTTTCCTGGGAACGGATATTGAGTTTGAACTGCTCTGCTGGTGACACCAGCAGTTCCACCTGCATGGGGATGACTTTGGAAGTGCCCATGGAATGGAGAGGGGCAGAGCTGCTCCCTCCATCTCCCACATCCCTATCCAGGGCGACAGCTCCAGCCAGGAGTGAGCTGTGCTTTCCTGCTCCACTCCCCAGCCTGCCTGGGGTAGCCAGTGAATACAAATCAAGGCAGCAGCGTTAATATTCTCATTACATTGAAATCCAACGGCCTTTTTTAATATTCAGAATCAAAGGCACTTCACCACCAGTAGATTCTTTTATATATTTTTTTAAATGGAGCCCTGCATCTCATTCCCTACTTCCTCCTCCTCCTTTAATACATATTTTTAATTTTTTAATTATTATTATTTTAAGCCGGGCTAAACCACCAGGGAAGGGCCATGGTTATAAACAGATGCCACTCACAGAGGGGCTGGGAGGCCTTCCCATCATTAGATGATGCTGAACTTTGAACCTGTGATNTCTCCACACAAAGCCCTGCCTGTGTTTATGTTCTTATTGCTTATTATCACCAATGTAGAACAAATTACTGACATGATGCTGCCGAGGCTCCGGCGGCCCTCGGAGCGATGCTCCTGATGGAGCCTCCCGGCTTGATTTAAATGGAAATGCTCAGTGGGGCACTGCGTTCCATGGAAATGCACCGGGAAGAGTTTGCAGGGGAAGGAGCCTGGAGCCAGGGCTGGAGCTGCGAGAAGAGCAGAGGGATTTGCACAGGCGGCTGGCAAAGCCCAGGAGCCGGTTGGTGACTGGTGCGACCACGGGCAGGTGGGAGATGGCATTTTTGATGGGATCACAGAACATTTTCGTTTGGGAAAAGCCCTCCAAGACCATCAGGTCCAACTGTTCTTCCAGTGCTGTCAGAGCCACCACTAACCCATGTCCCCAAGTGCCACGTCCACACGTCTTAAATCCCTCCAGGGATGGGGACTCCCCCGTGTCCTGGGCAGCTGTGCCAGGGCTGGACAAACCTTTCCATGAAAAACTTTTCCCCAGTATCCAGTCTAAACCCTCCCTGGCACAGCTTGAGGACATTTTCCCTTGTTTGGAAGGGTTTGACAGGCTTTGGGAAAGATCTTGAGTTTCTCCAAAGATGCAATTTCATCCTGAAAATGGGATATTTGGGCTTTTGGAACACATTTCTGCTCCCGTTGCAGCCCAGGAATGCCAGGACCTGCTCTCCCTGGGCTGGGCCACCCCAGATGCTCTTGGCCCTTGTCTTGGACATCCATGATGTCTTTCCCAGCACAAGCCCATGGAATCATGGAATCATGGGGGTCACTTCTTTCTGATGGCCAAGACGAGCCCAGGCCTGGCTTTTGAGCTGAGCTTGGGGAAAGGGAAAGGAGAAAGAGCAAAGAGACATTCCCAGGGAGGGATTGAGATCCCGGGGTTCCCACAGGAGGAGGGGTCAGCAGGTGGGATTGGGGAACGGCTCAAAGCTGAGTGGGTGGGCAGTGGAGTCACTACAACATCTGGGGAGCCTTAGGGGACCATTTCTGGGAGGATCTCTTGGATCTTGGTGACTCTTGATTCTGTTGATTTCCTTTGCCACCTCTCGTGGTTGCAGCCCGTGTGTCGTTCCCAGCAAACCTGAGCTGGAGCTCCCTGAGCTCAGTGCCCCAAAGCACAGGAACACCTCAGATTTCCTGGCCATGGTTTGTGTATGGAAACCCCATGACCTTGGGAGGTCCCCAGCTAAAGGCAGCTGCTCACCCCAACCCCACAAGGTGCAGTCAAACGCCCAGGTTTTGTTCACTGTCTCACACTCCCTCCTCCGCTCCCCTGCAGGTCTGATCCCGAATCCTGCTGATTCCACACTATGTTGGATTCCTGGGACACATCCCAAGTCCTCAGAACAAAAGGACACCCCAGGGGACGAAGCCTCCTTTGGATGTGAGGGGTGGATATAGGATCCCAGACTGGTCTGGGTGGGAGGGTCCTTAAAGATCATCCAGTTCCATGGGCAGGGACAACTTCCACTATCCCAGGTTGCTCCAAGCCTCATCCAACCTGGCCTTGGACACTTCCAGGGATCCAGGGGCAGCCACAGCTTCTCTGGGCACCCTGTGCCAGGGCCTCACCATCCTCCCAGGGAGGAATTTCTTCCTCATGTTTGTATGGGTGGCTCGACACCCCGCAGCTCATGGGGATGGGCAGAGCCTGGTGCTGTATCCCACATCCAGGTCAGGAATTAGGGGCTACGCTGCACTTGGAAGGAAATTCCATGGGGATTCCCAGCTTTTCCCAGCTCCTGGGAGGGCTGGGCAGATTGATGTGGGGTTAATGCCATTGGAAGGGGGTTGAAATGATGGAGATTGTGCAACACTCATTTCCCCCTGACACCTGGACTTGGCAGCAATTAAGTCTTGGTGCACTTAAGCATCCAGCAAACTTCAGGAATTCAGGCTCTGGAGCTCGGGAAGCTTCGCAGATATTTGCTTAATGATGTCTCAGAAGGGGGAAAAGAGCATTTGCTGTCACGACGTGCCTCCCAGTCACTCGGAGGATCCCAAAGGGTTGCTTGGTGCAATCCCATTTCCAGACTGAAGCCCAGTCTAGGGTTTAAGTGGTTTATCCATCCTGACACAGGGAATCCCTGGATGGGCTTAGGCTGGACCTGCATCCCCACCTCTTGGTCATATTTCTAGACCACGTCCTGGGAGATGCCAGCAGCAGCCATGCAGTTATCCAGCACAGAATCTTCCAGCCCTCCTGCAAATCCAAAGAGCGGAACTTTGAATATGATCCCAGCTTGCCCGGCCCAATCAGAAACTCCTGTGTTCCCTCTTTCTGCTCACACCACAACAGCAAAATCCTTCTCCAGGCGAGCAGAGCCAGCCCTGAGGTTTTATTAGATGAGATATGACCTATTTAATATGTAAAAAATAAACAGCTTTGCTATTAATAATAAATATTTAGGGCTCATTCCAGCTGTTCATGTGGAGCTCTCTGATCAAGTGTTTACCATGGATTTTGGTTCCCAGGAAAATGTTTTTACTGATGCAATGCTCTTTAAACCCCCTGGGTCTCTATTATGATTAATAATATTATTAATCTAATTGTTCTTAATATTGCTGCTGTTGCTGTTATTGTCGTTATTTTTACATGTAACCTAATCATTTTCCCAATAAATTTAGGGCCATAAGAGTTATGAGGAAGCGCATGAAGGGCACCCACCTCTCCTTCCAGGTGTGCTGGGTAATCTCTCTCAATCCCTGCCTGATTTTAACCCCAAATTCCAAGTACAAGCTCCAAGATCACCACTCAGGAAAGCTGATATGGGATGGAAGGGGGCGATGGAATAAACCTGGCAGCACTCCACAAGGATGCTGCCTGGTGGTTGTCGTGGGGTGTGAGGATCACAAGAAAAGGACACACATTTGGGGCAGAGATCCAGAATTTCTGCTGCTGGAAGATAAAAAAAACATTGGAAGGATTTTCTCTAAACACTTTTCTTTCACTCTTCTCTCCTCAGCTGTGATCCATAGTGGGAATGGGAGACCTCCGTGGTTGTGTCCATCAGGGATGCACCAGCACAAGGGACAGGCTGCTTACCCTGCCTGGGGACAGGGAGGGAGAGCCTGGCTGAGCTGGCAGTGACTGCTCCATGCCTCTGGGGCAGGGAATAACTCTTGTCCTGGGCAGGTGAGGCTTTGGGAAGGGACAAGGAGGCTCCTGGAGGCTCAGGACTGAGTCATTCTCAGTAAACTCTGGGCCTGCCCTGGTGGCTGGCATGTCCCCAGTCCCCCCAAGAGGACCAGCCCAAAATGCAGCATCCAGAGCTCTCCTCTGGCTCCTTTCCCCTTCTCCAGCACCTTCCCAGTGGGATGGCCACAAGGTCAGCCTGGAGTTGTCTGGCTCCTTGTGCTTCCCCCAGCACCAGGAACCCATTCCCCACCTGTCTGTGAAGCAGAAGAACGATTTCCCAACCTGCCAGTCCTCAGGGGAGGCTCCAGCCCTCACCCAGGGAGTGATCCTTGCTGGGAGCCCCCCGGGGAAGAGGAGGATGCTACACCTCCATCTCACCGTGGAATTCCCAGATGAGCTGGACAGGTCGCCTGGAGCAGGAATGTTTCCACAGCTTGTAGAGCATAACTCCTGAGCTTTTAATCCCAGTTTGGGGTGGGGGAGCCCTGCTGTCCTTGAGCTTGCAGGGGTGGGCAGCTAGCCCCAGCCCAGACATCTGCTGGGCACAGAGGAGGGTGGGATGGAGGGAGGGAAGGAGGCAGGAATTGCCAGACACCTCGAGGGCACCAGCTGCAGGACCAGCTCCAGCCACGGACACATCAGAGCCACATGGGGGTAGGAGAACAAAAGTGCTGTTGGTCCTCACCCCGAAATCAGTAGGAGAGGGTTTTTCCCAAGAGATTGCGAGGAAAGGTATATTTGGATACTGGGTCTGAATACCTGTGCTGCCAAAATTGGGGAATTATCACCTTTCCCAGCCCTTTGATCGCCTGGCCACTTTAACCCAGAAGGGAATTTTGGGACAATGAGACTAAGAAAAACTCATTTTCTTAGAATTCCCTCTCTACAAGTGAGCCAGGCACACACCTCCACCTCTTTTTCGGGAGAAAACGTGATGCTCTGGGAGAATGGCACTGTGTGAAACCCACCTTGGGCTGGAGGGGAAAATACACAAGAGTTAAACATCAGAATTTAGGAAAGACTCCTAAAACTTCCCTGCTCTCTGCACAGAACTGGGAAATACATGAAGGGCTTGTGGAAAAGCATCAGATCTTCCCAAGCTATTGATTCCTGACCTTCACTGCACAGCCCTCGCCTGGCTCGTTAGCCCCAGAGCAGGAAGCCTAATCTGAGCTGATTCTGTGATCTTCACTGACCAAACTGAGGAAAATTCCCCTTCCCAGCCCTAAAGCCGAGCCTAATGGGCCACCTGCCCCCTCCAGGGGCTGCTGGAGCACCGGGAGCTCGTTAGGGCCTGGGAAGGGCATCAGCATCCGAGGGGTCCTCAGGCTGGGGAGCAGCTTGCCCTGAGTGTCTGCAGCCAGGCAGGAGTTAGAGTCACGGTTAAAGACAGGCTTGGGAAATTGAACTCCAAATTCAAGAGCAGCAGGGACTCTGTGAGAGTGCTCTGCTTTCCAGAATCCATCGGTTGGTGCCAAACCCTGGGAGCACCCAGGAGCACTGCTGGTGCCAGGCTCTGGCATCAGCTGGAAGAGGAGCAGGAGCCACAAACCTGCAGTGTACAGGGACATTTATTTTTCGGTACAACCAGACCAGATTGGTGGACTTTTTGGCAATTTGGTAAAAAAGAAAAAAAAAAAAAAAGAAAAAAAACCCAAAAAGAGAAGGAATGAGGCTGAAAGGTGCTTTGGTGTATGGAAGTGGAACAACATTGCTTTAGATCAAGTTGGAGCTCCATATCCCAGCTTGAACTTTCAGGTAGGTAACATGCAGCCCACCTGCCCTTTTCCTAACCTCAAAGTTAATTTCCACCCTTCATGCCTCTGTTTTCCCACCCACCCCACGGAGTTTGTCCCCATGGGGTTTCCCTTTGCTCTAAGCTCTGACAAACCCTGTGAGGCTCTTACTGAGAGTTTTCTCTCGGTGGCTTTGGGCCACCAGCTCTGTCCTGCCCAGCTGGGGGACATCACTGTGGGCTCCAGCCTTCCTCACCCCTTTGCCTGTGGCAATTTGCCAGGCTGGAAAATTGCCTTTATTGCTGGAGTGTGCCAGAGGCAGGGAGTGTGGAGGGGGAGAAAGGACGGGAGAGGAGCAGTCAGTGTGGCCAAGGCAGTCACATCCCACCAGGACATTGGGGGAAGTCCCCTCTTTGACTTGGACCAGACTTTTTGTCCCTCTTGGCCAGCTGTTGCATCCCAGGAAAATCCCTGGGGCATCCATCTCTCCCTGGAGCATGTTCTGACCCTGCATGGACAAAAGGAAGATTTCCCTCAACCCTCGTGTTTTAAATCTGCACCCATGCGATTGATGCAGGTGAGACGAAAGGCGTCTGGATCAGGAGCAACTTTGGTCCTCTCCCTCCATTCAGGGCTCTCCTCTTCCCTTCCCCACAGCTTTCAATTATTCAATTTCCCCTCCCCCTTGGCAGCATCTGAAAGCCGAGCGCCTTAAATACAAATCACCTCCAAATCATTACGAGCAGGACCTTTCGGCCCCGTTCAGAGCAATGGGCCCGGAGTAATGAGCTCTGCTGAGAGTTTGCTGCATTTCACATCCAACAGATGTAAAAGATGGGATTGGGAAAGGGGGAGGGGAGTGGGAGGAAGGCCAGATCCAGCTAGGGAGGTGAAATATTTGCTACTCACCTTTTCCTCCCTTTGCAGGGGCTGGAGGATGGCTGGTTCCTCCTGAACCTCAGGCTCCTGAGCTGGGATGGGACAAACAGGGAGGTTGCAGCCAGGAATTTGAGCCCTGGGGAGCTGGAACATCCTTCCAGGGATTGGGTCCCACCCTGGACCTTGCAGACCCTGAGCAATCCCTCATTTCCAGGAGCTGTCCTCCCCTTCCTTCAGTCAGCTCCATCCCTGAAGGGACTGTCAGGGTGCCTCTCCCAGGTTTCCATCCCCAATCCCTGTTTTGTGCCAGCTCACCACATCCCCTCCTGTCCTCCCCCAGGGAAGCTGTGCTCACCTCAGAATGCACTTTGCAGGTGGCTGTGACTCCCTGCAGGACACCACAGCCTGGGCTCACCAAGGCCTTGCACCCAGGTTTTGGATTTTCCGGGCTCAGGTCCCGGAGGTATCAAATGATTCCAGGGTGCCAGGAAAGAGCGGCACAGGAAAACCAACGCAGACTTCCCTGCCTTGAAAATTCTGCCCTCAGCTCCTGGGAGCTCCCAGGGCACCAGCAGGACGAGGGGAAAGCCTCCACTGCCCCTTCTCCTTCAGCATCCATGTCCAGGCAGCTGCTGAGCTCTCCCTAAAGCCTCTCCTGGACCCTGGAATCAGCACCCAGAGCTTTCCTCCTGCTCCAGCACTGCTGAGCACCAGCCAGCTCCCCACAAGGACCAACACAGCCTCCATGCCCTCACCAACCCCACCCCGGCACAGCCAGACCTGGCCGGGGCTCCCCTGCCCTCCTCCCTGCCCGGGGAAAGGGGTGGAAGGAGGGGATGGAGCAGGGAGAAAACCAGAGCAAACCCTCGCGCCGCAGACTTCAAAGTCCTCGTCAGCAGGAGCCTTCGGAACAGTTTAAGTACAAAATGAATTGTTTTAATATTTAATCAGCCTATAATAGGCCCGGGGATCCCAGTGGAGATGGTTTGCGGCTGAAAGGATGTCCAGAGTGAGTCTCCCCCCTCCAGAAGGGACAGTGGTCCTGCAGGAGCCCTGACACACAAGGAGGGACAATGCCCTCCCTGCTGGTGACCCTGGGTGTGACACAACACCTGGGAGGCTCCCACCGCTCACCTGCCGGGTGCTGAGGGCTTGGAGAGCCACAGCCATCAATCCTCACCCTGCAGGAGGATGATTTCATTCTTTGATGAGCTCAGAATAAATTCCAACCCACTCCCACCCACTCCAGAACACTCATCCCGAAGGGTCAGAGCCCCTCAGCCCCTGCTCTCCCCCTTCCTTCCCAGGGGTGGGTGGATGCACCCAGCCACAGAAAGGGCACAGTCCCAAATGCTGACATTATCCAGGCTGGGGAGAAGCCCTTGGCTGCTGTGAGTTGGGGTTCTTGGCTTTGCGGGGACATGAACCAGACTGGACTCAACTCAGCCTTTCCCCTCCAGCATCGCTGCCTGGCTCCACAGGTTGGGAGTTGGAGGCTTGGAGCCCCAAAGCCACTTCCCCACGATCCTGGGGGACATCCCAGTCCCACACACACCTCGGAGATGAGGTGATGATTTTAAACTAAAAGAGGGTTGAATTATATTAGATATGAGGAAGAAGTATTTTTACCATGAGGGTGGGCAGGCCCTGGCACAGGGTGCCCAGAGAAGCTGTGGCTGCCCCTGGATCCCTGGCAGTGTCCAAGGCCAGGCTGGACAGGGTGTGGAGCACCTTGGACAGGGGAAGGTGTCCCTGCCATGGCAGGGATGGGATAGGTGACCTTTAAATGTCCCTCCCAACCCTAATAATTCTATTATTTTGTGCACAGGAGCCACCAGAGTGTGAGGGACACAGGGAGCTTCTACTTCCAGTTGCCTGTTTTTCCTGGGAAAAGTGAAGAACTTCTGCACCCACCAGGAGGCAGGAGGGGTTAGCTCAGTGCCAGCCCCTGACCCACCCTCACACTCCCAGACAGAAGCTCCTTCACTCACAGGCAGATCCCTCCTGGTAGTGGGAATTGGACACCTCATCCCACAAAACAAAAGTCTCACTCCTAAATTGTTGGATTAAAATTGTCCCTGCTTGGAAGACTGGAATACGAGACCCAGCCCAGAAATCAGCTCCTGTGCAGAAGCTCCCATCACGCAGCCAGCTTTGTTTCTGGTAGGGGCTGTTGGATATTCATGGGAACAGCACTGCGGGATGAGGATGGGAGAGGGCAGCACTCAGCTAAAGCTCAGTGTGAGAAATAGAGCTGCTTGGATCTTGTGAGGAGTGAGAAACAGCCTTCCAGGGGCTCCAGGAGACTGGAGAGGGACTTTGGACAAGGCCTGGAGGGACAGGACACAGGGAATGGCTTCCCAGTGCCAGAGGGCAGGGAGAGATGGGATATTGGAGAGAAATCCTTCCCTGTGAGGGTGGGCAGGCCCTGGCACAGGGTGCCCAGAGAAGCTGTGCTGTCCCTGGATCCCTGGAAGTGTTCCAGGCCAGGTTGGATGGGGCTTGGAGCAGCCTGGGACGGTGGAAGGTGTCCCTGCTCATGGAATGAGATGATCTTTAGTGTCATGCCCAACCCAAACTATTCCAGAATTCTCTGATGCCAGGCTCCTGCCAAGCCCATGCAGGTGGATGTTGGGAGGAGGGAAGGAGCCTGCACTGGGATGGCTGCTGGCTTTAGTGCCTTTTTCCTTGGCACAGGGGCAGCTTGTCCCCCTCCAGCCTGTGAGGGATCCCTGTGGGACTGCCAGACCCCGTGGGCAGGGGAATCAGGGAACAGCAAAGGGCAGCAGCAGCTCCAGAGGCACTGGAGATGCCCCTGGGGCTCCAAAAGAGGAGATTATCCCCAGAAGGACAGAGCATGCCCCAAACTGCAGCAGAATAAACCAACCCCTGCATTTCCCAGCCTTAGCCAGGACATCTCCACCCCCAAAAAAGCCCTTCCCACAGTGGGGGTGTCCCCCTCGTGCTACTTTTGGGGGGAATCCCCAGAGTTACCCCACTGTGGGGCAGCCTGGCTCAGCCTAGCCAGTCAGGAGGATGTTCTGAGAAGGATCCTGGGGAGAATAAATCAGCCTCAACCCATTATCCATCAGCGTTGTGCTTCCATTAGAGAATCCTCTGGCCAGAAGCTGCCGGAGCCTCCCAGGTCTCAGGTTACTGCAGTTGAGCTCTCAGGACCCCGCTGGATGCAATAAATAACCCGGTGGGTGCTGCGGGGTGGGACTGGGACCATTAAACGTGCCCAGTTATTTTTACAGGGAGTCTTCGAGGAAAGAGGAGGGGGAAGGAAAGGGAAGATCTGAGCTCTCCTCTGCTGGCAGGAGCGGAGTGGAGCCAGGGCTTCATCACCTTCCTACCAGCACCATCTTCTGGCCGCTGCCAGCCCTTGGGCCAGAGGCTGAAATCGTGGAACCACAGAATATTTCGGGTTGGGAAAGAGCTTTATAATCATCGAGTCTAAGTGTCAACCCAGCACTGCCAAGGCCACCACCGACCCACGTCCCCAAGTGCCACATCCACATGCTGTTAAATCCCTCCAGGGATGGGGACTCTGCCACTGCCCTGGGCAGCTGAGCCAGGAAAAAATTCCCCAATATCCACCCTGCCCCTCCCCTGGCCAGCCTGAGGCTGTTCCCTCTCCTCCTGTCCCTGTTCCCTGCAGCACAGCCTGACCCCCCGGCTGTCCCCTCCTGTCAGCAGCTGTGCAGAGCCACAAGGTCCCCCTGAGCCTCCTTTGCTCCAGGCTGAGCTCCTTTCCAGCTCCCTCAGCTGCTCCTGGTGCTCCAGACCCTTCCCAGCTCTGTTCCCTTCCCTGGACGCAGTTCTTTGGAGCACAGGAGCTCAGGCTGGAAGAGCTGTGCTGGTTTCCTGTGTTTTGGTGGCTCATAGGATCCCAGATCTTCTCCCTGTGGGCTGGAGAGTCAGGGCAGGAGCAGAATCTCCCACCAGTCACCCCAAGCTGACATTTGGGTTTGCAACTCAGTGGTCCAGGTGCTCCACCCCGTAGTCCTGATGGGGGTCCTGGTGACATCAGCCAGGTGTCCCCAGCTGCCCCTGGAAAAAGCCCAGAAGCTCCTAGGGATCATATTGGGGCTCAGGAACACGAAACCAAATTTCCTTTCCCTCCTACATTTTTCCCTCCAGGAAGTCAAATCCTGGCAAGCCCCAAAAATAACCACCTGAACGAGGTGGTGCCCAAAGCAGCCCAGCCAGGGCCAAACCAAGCAGCAGCTGTCCCAAAATAGTTCCAGCAGCATCCCACTTCCCGAGGGGGAGGGCAGGGCTCCCTGCACCGCCGTCACTCCCTTCCCGCCACACAAACAGCTCTGCCAGCTCCATGGGAAGGGGAGGAGGAGCTTTCCCAAGTGCTCCACTCAGGCCTGGCACTGCTGGCACCACAGAAGATCCCGCAGGGCTCCATCAGTCCCTGCCCACCTCCAGATCTTGTGTCCTTCAGCTGGGGAATGGGTCAGGATGGCCCCATCCTCCTCCCTGCCAAGGACATGGGGCTTTGCCAGCTCCTTGGTGGCCCCTCAGCAGAGGTGCCCGAGGTGGTGCAGGCACCCAGGTGACACAAGGCAGCACCCAGGTGACACCAGGCAGCACCCAGCTTCTTGCTGTGCCCTCCCCAGGG
Source organism: Grantiella picta (assembly GCA_013397955.1). Classification (NCBI taxonomy): domain Eukaryota; kingdom Metazoa; phylum Chordata; class Aves; order Passeriformes; family Meliphagidae; genus Grantiella; species Grantiella picta. The sequence goes on from VZRM01004160.1 coordinate 182,272, forward strand.
GACATTTTCATGCCTGAGCCAACCATCTCTGTCACCCCAGAGCCACAGCCCCCAGCAGGGGGAGAAGATTCCAGGCTGCTCATCCACAGAGAGGACCCAAAGATGTCACCACTCCTCATCCTGGCTGCCACAAGTGCCAGGAAATTTTACAGGCACTCAATGACAGGTTGGTGCAGGGGACATTTACTTGTCCCTGAGAGGTGGCATGGCCTGGTGGAAACAGCCACACCCCCTCCATGGCCAGCTCCATGGGCTCCCAGCAGCTCACAAAGTCTACTCAGCAATGGTGTGGGTGCTGCTGCTTCACCCAGCTGCAAACCAGGCCAAGAATCTTATTTTAATGTGACAGACAGCTGCAGCATTCATTAGCCCCACAAGAGCTCCAGTGATCCACCTGGTGTAGTGGAAGGTATCCCTGCCCATGGCAGGGCCTCTTATGAGGTGATCTTTAAGATCCTTTCCAACCCAAACCCTCCCAGGATTCTGTGATTTGGTGGAGCAGAGTCAGAGAGAATCTGCATTTCTGGAGCTGGACCATGGATTCGTCCCAGTGTCTCTAAATGTTGGGAGTCCAATAGCAAAGGGAGTTCCCACTCTGACCTCAGTTCATCCATGGCAGGGGGCAGGTCTGGGACTGGCTCTTCCCTCTGGAGCTCCTGGCCAGCCTCTGCTCTGGATTAGGGACACAGCCTCTGGCATTTCTTTCCCTGCAGCCCTCTGCTCACGCCTGGGCTTGGTTTGGACTGTCAAAGGAAGTGTCTTTGCACTCCAACAGAAATGAGGGAAGGGATGTGATGTATCCCACCCGAGGCTGCAGGGCACAGGGAATGAGCTGCCGTCGGCATTGGAGGTCTCACCTTGACACGAGTACAAGGAAAGGAAGGAATGGTTCCCTGTGAGGGTGCTGAGGCCCTGGCACAGGGTGACCAGAGAAGCTGTGGCTGCCCCTGGATCCCTGAATTGTCCAAGGCCAGGCTGGACAGGACTTGGAGCAGCCTGGGATGGTGGAAGGTGTCCCTGCCATGGCAGGGGGAAGGGCTTTAAGGTCCCTCCCAACCCAAAACATTCTATCGCTACTAAAAATCCACAATGCCAAAAGAAAGGATAAAAAGGGGCACAAATGACCTCCAAACTCTGTTTGGAATGTTTGTGATGGACCCTAGAGCCACTTCCCTGAAAGACCTCTGTTAGAACCTCCTGCAGCCTCATTGTCCCCTCCAGTTTGGTGCCACTGCCCCAAGCAGTTGTTCTTGGGAGTAATTTCCCCATTGTCCAGTAGCAACAATCCCAAAGTTTCCAAGGAGGGAGAGAGGAGGAAGGCAGTTGTTGTTGCCCCAGCCTCCTCCCAGAGCCCCGGTGGGTCTAGTTCAACACTCCCAGAGCCCCTGGGAATTCCAGCGCTCCGGTCAGGCCATGCCAATGGCCCCATGTGTCTGTGATGGACAGCAGGATGTGAGCAGCCCGGCGCCTTGGACACGAGTTAAATGTCCCACAGAGTGAATTCCACACGCTCCTTTCTTCTCGGCAGTTCAGTGACACATCAAAGCCCACATAAGCCTTGCAGACCATTGCACTCTCCAGGGGGGCTCTGGGGGGACCTTATCTCCCTGCAGCTCTGGCCTCTGCATTTCTGTCCCATCACATGGCCACGGCCCAAGGAGACCATTCTGCTCCTGCTCCTTCTCTCTCCGCTGCCCCAAGTTTTCCATGGGTGCCCAGCTGGGCCTAGGAGTGGATCAAGATGTTCAGGATTCCCACGGGACTCTGTGGTCATGGCATTGTGCTCCTGATCCTGGACTTGTTCCAGGCTGTGACACCTAGAAATAAACTGCAATTCCTGTAAAATATTCCAACTGGTCTCGTGTTGGTGGCTCACCTCTCACAGGTGACAGAACTGTCCCTTCTCAGAAGCAGGGCCAGGTCCCACCAGGCAATCACAGCTCCCACCAGCTCTGTTGGAAATGTGGGTCATGGAGTCATGGAATGGTTGTGGTTGGGAGGAATCTTAAAGCTCATTCAGTTCCAACCCTGCCGTGGCAGGGACATTTTTCACTGTCCCAGGCTGCTCCAAGCCCCATCCAAGCTGGCCTGGAACACTTGCAGGGATCCAGGGGCAGCCACAGCTTCTCTGGGATTTCTATTCCAGGGCCTCCCCACCCTCACTGGGAAAGATTTCTCCCCGGTATCCCATCTGACTCTGCCCTCCTTCAGCTTAAGGCCATTCCCCCTTGTTCTGTCACTCCATGACCTTGTCCCAAGTTTCTCTCCAGCCTTCCAGAGCTGAAATCAAGGGGACTGTCCCCCTGCTCTCACCTGCACCAGCGTTTGAGGTAAGAGGGAAAACAGGAGCTGATCCAGCAAAGAGAACAGGTGACAATATTTCCCCCATTAACCGGGGCTACTGGCAGATTCCCGTTCCATGCAGCACAATCCCAAGCATCCGGAGTGATATTCCAGTTGCTGACCCTGTTTGAGCAGGGAGGTTGGACCAGAGGATCCACTGTGGTTCCTTCCAGCCTCACCCATTCCATGATCCTGTGGTAGCTGCCAGGAGGGTGCAGTGGCAGCTCTCCAGAGCTGTCCTCCCAAACGACCTCTCTGACCCTCACACAGCCTTGGAGCATCCTTGCCATGCCCAGCTGGAGTCTCCCCGTCCCACTGGGAGCCTGGTGCCAGCTCTCTCCCTGGGAACCTCCTGCTCCCATCCCAGCATCAGGGACAATGGGCAGATTCCTGGCATCCAACACCATGGAGGCATCCCAACACTGCCCTTCTCCATTTCACAGGAATTATCTGGAATCCAGGCAGGATTTGAGCCTGGCATTGCTGGAGATGTCTCCTTTAACCCTGGGGGCTGCTGGCACAGAGGGTTCCTGGGCAGGGAGTTCTTTCTCAGCCTCTCTGTGCTCCAGGGCAGGAGGTTAATTAGGTAGCAGGGTAATGAGGAGTCATTAAATCTGCCTGTACCGTGCTGTCAGCATAACAAGGGCAGACCAGGAAGGTTAAAACTGGGATTCTCCTTTTCCCTTTGCCTTCAATTAACCTTTCCATGTTTTTGCAACACTCCAGGCCCCAGAGATGGGGTCTGGGTGTTCTGGTAATTAGCAGAACACAGAAACAAACTTTTCTTTGAAGTCACTGGCAGGAGCCTCTTGGCTTCCAGCTTAAAATAAACAGGAGGGCCCAGCTTTCCTTTTCAACACTGCCGGTGTCCCATCCAAGTCTGGGAGGGGGGATGAGGCTCCTGGGGTTTATTGGAATTGTTATTCTACTTTTGCTTTCCCCCCCCTCAAGCAGGAAGCACTGCGGGCTCATCCCAGCCTCTCGCCAGTGAGACCCTTTGCTGCAGCACTGGAGGGTCACAGCTGGACAGTGTCCCTAAAACTGGAGGGTTGGTGAGGTGTGGGGAGAGCAATTGTCGCACCACCTTCTCTTACAGCCCTGGAAATGCTGGTCAATGCAGCTGCAAGGCTTGTGGGGTGGCCACAGGGAAATTCGGGGCCAGGGGATTCAGAGCTCCCACTAATAACCAAGCAGGGTTCTGTAGGATCTTAATTTAGGTATCTAAAAATAGGTGATGTCCATGATAAATGTATCCATGGGATACATGGAAATAGCAGGCACATCCAGGGAGGCAGGGCGTGAGAGCTCTGAGTAATCTCAGGAAGATTGCTGACGCCATCACCATGATTGGGATCATGGATAAAGTGGTACCAGACTGCACAGGATTGGGAACAAGCCTCTGTCTGCAGGATTCGCTTCCTCTCCTCTTGGATTTTGCCTAATCCTGTTTGGATTTTGCCTTGTCCTGTTTGGATTTTGCCAGTCCCTGTGGCATCTCCAAGGCTCCATCCTGCCTCCAAGGACTGCAGGCAGGTTCTCCCTCGGGAGCAAACTACCCCAGGGCAGACAAAGCACTTGCCCGAGTTTGGCAGGCTGCACCTGCCCTAGGAAAACTTGGAACGCGAGGGCTTACGGAGCAGCTGGATGCAGCCTCTGGGTGCTGGGACTCCTCCAGCCCAGTGGGGGTAGGAAGGAGATGGGCAAACCCTGCTGGAGGGTTTGGTAGAACTGATGGTGGGTGGGGAGAGATGGATTAGGAGCCTTCTGGGATTCCACGGTGTAAGATTTCCTACAGGTGAGGAAGGGCAGAGCTGACTGATGGGGAAGGACATGGAAGAGTTCGGAAAGCTCCAGGGGTTTTTCTCACTGTGATGAAGTTCCTGGTTCAGTGCAGGAAGTGTTCGCTCCTGCAGATCTTTATCAGAACACCAGGACATCTCCTTCCACTTCCCTGCTCTCTGGTGCTCTCTTTCCTTCCCTCATTTTGACTTCCTGACAGATGGGTGGTGACTCTTGGGACATCCCAGCTCTCAGAGCCAGGGCCTTCCTTCCAGGGCTGTTCCAGGAGCAAAGGGAGCATTTTCAGGGTGCTTTCATTGGTGGAGAGACATCTCAGCCTGAAGGAACTTCCCAGCACCATGTCTGGTGGGTGGCATCCCATGGTGGGGGGATGGAGCTGGATGACCCTTCTGGTGCCTTCGGACACAAACCATTCTGGAATGTGTTCAGCAGGTAACAGAGGACATCAGCTCCTGCCCATGTGCTGCTTTCCCATCTTAAATCCCAAAGGAGATCTGTGTGTGACAAGTCAGGATTCTCCACAGGGAAATCCATGTCCTCACCAGTCCATGGCAGCAGGAACCACGCTGCACAATCCCTGTGTGCAGGAGCCCACAAAGCTCCCCAGAAACCAACATTTCATAAAATGGGATATTGGGAGCATTTTTAAAACGAAACGCTCTAAAAAAAGAACCCATTCCCTCTCTACCTCTCCTTCTTAATTAATAGAGCAGGGAGAGGCTTCCCAAAACCCTGTCCTTAACTCCCCATCCGGATGGATTGGCCATGCTGGGGTGGCGGTGTCCAGTCACATGTGGTGCTTGTGACCCAGCAGCTCTGCAGGGGCGCGCAGCACTCACAGAGGGCTCAGTGTCCCCTCACAGAGCCCCCATTGAGGCTCCTCACATGGACCAGTCAGCCCTAACGCACGTGACTGCTCTTGTCCCAAGGCCATCCTTGATTTACAAGGCAACTCCTCTTTTCCGAATTTTTTTCTTCCCTCCATCAGTGTCACTGCAGCTCCACTCCAGCGGGATGAAAACACTCTCTGAGCTCCTCTGTCCCTCCGTGTCACCTGACCCTGGGGTCCAGGGGTGAGTTCCGCATTGTCCCCCCTGCACATCCCCTCCAGCAGAGAATCCTGGAATATCCTGAGTTGGGAGAGACCCCAAGGGTCATTGATCCAGCTCTTGGCCCTGCACAGACACCCAGCAATGCCACCCTGGGCACCCCTGGCAGTGCTGTCCAAACCCTCTGGAGCTCTGGCAGCCTCAGGCTGTGCCCATTCCCTGGGGAGCCTGGGCAGTGCCAGCACCCTCTGGGGAAGAACCTTTCCTGATATCCAACCTGACCCTTCCTGACACCGTTCCAGCCATTCCCTGGGTCCTGTCCCTGCTCACAGAGAGCAGAGATCAGAGCTGCCCCTCAGGAGGAGTTTCCAGATCCCAGTGAGGTCTGACCTTGGTCTCCCCTTCTCAAGTCACCTCAGCCACTGCTCATTTGGTTTACCCTTCATCCTTCACCCTCCCTTAGTCCTCCCTTGGATGCTCTGCAACAGCTTTATTTGGATAGGACAATTTGCCCACTCTGTCCCCTCCCCAGCAGGAGTGGGACACACAGGATCACTCAGGAAGCTTAGAGGTTCATGGAATTAAATCCAGGACTGGAACTGCTGTGGGCATGAAGATCTCCCTGGGATGGGATCATTCCTGGGGAGGGATGAATTTTTAGCTGATACAGCTCTACACATCTGCACTAAGTGCTTTTCCCACCTCTCCTTTCAGGATTCCCTTAAAGCAGCCAGGGAATTAAAGATGGACAATTCTCATCTTCCTCAAACTTTTTATTGGCACTGATCTCAACACCCAGTGCCTGACCCAGAGGCAACTGTCCCAGGCTGTGATGGGAGCTGCCAACCTTCAGGGCTCTCACCATCAGTTAGAGACATCCCATGGCACAATTCCAAGGCTCCTAAAGCATTTTCCATCCCTCATTTAATTGTCTGTCTGGGGAGAACTCTAAAACTCAACTGGTTCATGCCAATCCTCCTCCATGTCCCTGCCAGGGGCGCCACTGCAAAACTCATCCAAAAAGGGTCAGATCCTCTTTAGGCAGTGTGGACTTCCAGGGGCAGGGATTCCGCAGTTTTCTTGGATGGCATCCATTATTTTCTCCTCCCACAGGGTCCAGGCTCAGGGGTGAGTTTGAACTCAGCAGTGCCCAGTTGGGATTTTGCCACCCCCTGTATTAAATTCTGGTTTTTCCTGGCTCATCCCTGAGCTAGCCACCAAGTTATGGAAGTGATCAGCCATGGGCAAATCCCATCCTGAAGCCAGCCTGGAGTTCCTTGCTGTGCCTTTGGCTCTCACCCTCCTTCCCCATGGATAACCAAAGCCCAGACCACGAGAAGAGCAGTCCTCTCTCAGATGCCAGGGAGGTGATTCCTCCTGGTGTTTTCCTCTGCCTTCTCTTACTCCCAAGGCATTTTTTTCTGCTGCCAATGAGGTGTTTTCCACTTTCCCATTCCCAACTATCTCTGGTGAGCAGTGAGGGGGTGCCATGGCGTGAATGGGGGATCTCAGCAGTCCTGCCCTCCCCAGAACTTTCAAGACTCTAAATTGCACATTGTTTATCCAACCCATCTCCCGCTGTATTGCCTCATTCCCATTTCCTGGAAAGGTCAATGGTACTTGAAGCTGTTGGTGGCTCTTCGAGGAGAGGCCATTAATCTCTCTATAATTATCTGCAGTTATTTCAGGAGCAATAACCCATTTGTCCAAGCTTTTCTCAGAAGCTTCTTAAACAGGGAATGGAAGGTAGGAGACACTGGGAAATAATCCGGGGAAGTTTCCGCCGAGCTTCTGGGCCTCTGGCGCTGGCATGGTCCTGCCAAAGCCACCAAGGATCTGCCCCAGCTCCTCAGTCACTCACCACTTCTCACACTGGAAAGATCTGAAGATCTCCGCAGATCTTTGTGGGTTTCACATGAAGTGTCTGGATCCACTCCAGTACCGACAGTGCTGGGATTTACTTCAATTCCAGTTTTTCAGGAAGTGTGGTCCTGAGGTCAAAATGTTCACAGGTTTTTACCTGAACTACTTAAATGAAGGAGATTCCCCCGAAATAAATGAAGAGAATAAATAGCATTCAGACATTAAAAAGCAAAATCCACTTCAATTTTCTATCAAATATTATTATTTACATATATAGATACATATAAGGAAAGGATTAATTAAAGGCTATGACAATTACATGGGGCAGGGGAGTTTGCTCGGCTCTAGGAAGGTCAGGTTTAAAGCCCACAATGTTCAGGATTCAGTCAAAGAGCTGCTAAAGAGACATTATTGCAATAATTACATTCCAGCTCTACCAGAGTCAGTAACCCATCTTCAATCAAGTTTATTAGCAAATGGCGTCAGAGCTTCCAAGGAGGTTTGTAGATCTTCCTGAAACACCTCAGGGAAATGCACCTTGTGACACAAAAACCCTGGAAAAAGTCCCATTTCTGTGTCAATGCACTGAATTCCACCCTGGGCCTTGGAGTACCCTGGGATAGTGGGAGGTGTTCCTGCTCATGGAACTGGATGGGCTTTAAGGCCCTTCCAACCCAAACCAGTCTGGGATTCCAGAGGAAATGCTCACTGAGGTGGCCTGGAGATCCGGCAGCATCTCCTGCCATCGGTCCATTGTTTCTGTGAATAAGACCTGCAGAGCTCCAGTATTCCCCAGCTGGAATCACCTCTGGATCCATGGATTGATCCATGCACAGCCATTAGGGCAGTGCAGTTACTTAGGCTGTTTTCAGAGGTTCTGTGGGCACGCATGGCAAATTGGAATCCTCCAGGAATTGTTCTCCTGTAATATCCGTTCGCACAACCATGGATTGTCCCACACTGGGAAGCCACACTCAGGTCCTGAGAGCTCACCTAGGAAACCTGGGAGAGTCCAGAACTGGAGCTCAAACACTGCCTGTGCCACCCTCCCATGTCCAGACTGGAACAGATCAGCTATGGAGCAACATATGGATCCTATAGGAACACCAGTGCAACACCCGGGAGAGCAGGGAACTCGCTGGGAGCTGTGGCAGAGCTCTGAGTGGAGAGGGGTAATTCCAATTCCACTAGTGGTTTGAGCGATCCTCAGTCACCTGAAGCCACCAACCCCACTCTGACAGCAGCAATCCTGATCTTGAGGTTGAAAACACCCAGGAAGTGCTTCCCCTCTGCCTTTGGAGAATCCTTAGGACTTGTGGGGTTTCTGGAGACACAAAGGAAGGGACAGCCAGGTGGGGTCGGGCTCTGCTCACAGGGAACAGGGACAGGATGAGAGGAAATGGCTTCAAGCTGTGCCAGAGGAGGTGTAGATTGGAAACTGGGGAAAATTCCTCACTGGCCCAGGGCAGTGGTGGAATCCCCATCCATGGAGGTGTACAAAACCACATGGATGTGGCACTTGGGGACATGGGTTGGTGGTGACTCTGCTGGTTGGTGGTGACTCTGTTGGTGCTGACTCTGGTTGATGGTTGGACTTGATGATCAAAAAGGTCTTTTCCAATCTAAAACCTCTGTGATTCCATGATTTTAAGATCTCTTCCCACCAAGGCCATGACCAACATCCTCCCATCGCACTGGTTTCGACATCCTGGGGACACAGAGATGTCCTCAGCTCCTGCGGCTTCCTCAAAGGCTCCTGCACCCCCAAGGGACACAGCGATCCCAACCTCTGATTTTTTGCCATCGGGGCCATCTGAAGACAACGAGAGACTCATCACAACCCCAAGTTTATCCGATGTCGAGCAGGAATCCCAGGCAGGGCCGCACCCCCAGCCGTGACACCGGGACAGAACGTGCGACCCGCAGGGAGCAGCAGCTGTCCCGTGTCCCTCCCGCTGTCCCGGAGCTCCCTGTGCCGCCCAGGCGGGGCTGCAAACGCCCCGTCCCCCTCCAAACAACTCCAAAGAACTTGACTTCACTCGGCCCCGGCTGATAAGAAAGTTATGAGCACAAAAACTTCAAGCGCGGGGTCAGTGCGGCTCGTGGGAACAGCAGGGATCTGGCTCTGCTTCCCGAGGCATCCCCTCCTCCCGGGAAGGGGAAGTCCCGTGTGCCTGAACAGTCCTGTTCTCCACTCTCCCCTCACGGCTGGAGGGAGGGGATGTGGCTGCAGACACTGAAATAATCCCTATTTTCCAGCTCTTTGCACAGGAGAATATTTGCAGTTTGGGGTCCAGCCTGGAGTTGCTGGAGGTTTCACAGTGTGGGATCCATGGAATTCCTCTTGGGTTGGTACAGCTCAGGGTGAGGATCAGGGGCAGCAATATGGGAGAAATGGGAGTTTCCATTCCACTGCTTCAAACTTTTCCCAAGCCAATGGGACATTTTCCTGACTCATCTGAAGAGCATCCCTAAGATTTCAGACTCAGCATCTCCACAGGAAAGGAAAGGAGGAGAGGGCAGGATTGGTGTTGGCAGCACCTCTTGCTCTCTTTACTCTTCATCACGGCACTGCTGCGGGGTTAAAACAGGGGAATGTCAGCCTGGAGGGGGGAAAGAGAAGGGCAAATTCAGAGATCACAGCTTGATGTGAAGGAAAATATTTGCTGCAGAAAAGCACGGCTGGAAAGATGCCAGAGCTGTTCTCCAGCTCTCCACACCCCTCTGGCATAAGAGGCAGGGCAAAGGGAATTCTGGCAGCAGGATTTGAGGAGTATGACCAGAAATGCAGGCACTTAAAATAAATCTTCTATTTATTTATTGTAAGTGATGCCAGTGGAGGTGTTGGGCTGGGAGGCAGTTTCTGAGTGTTCCACACCAGCATTCCCAGTGCCCCAGAAGTAAATCCAAGTCTTCCCAGAGGATGCCTGAACAGAAATACACTGAGAATTTCAGTCAGATGACACCAGGCCTCCCAAAAGCAGGAGGATTTGCCAGCTGACAACCCTGGAAAAGCATCTTCCCGAAGGATTTGTTCCTGCAGCTCCCCAGCAGTCGCTACTCCGTAACGTTTTACCTGTTTGAATTCCTGAGGGACTGTCTCCGAGTTTTCCTGTTCAGGTCCCAGAGGAGAGGCTCTGTTTGTGATTCCTCCAAGAATATTCCCTCCCCCCAGGCATCCCTGCTTTTCCACAGCCCCCTCCCTGCATTTGGGATAACACTGACCCACACCTCGACACTTGGACTCCTCCAGCTGAACTGAAACACGGTCTGGGCTCTGGCTGGGAGTCTCAGGGCCATAAAGACCAATTAGTGGCCTAATTAGTGCCGTAATTAGACCAATTAGTGGGGGTCCTGGGAGGCGCCTCCATCCCCTCCTGGGCACGTCCCAGAGCACACAGCTGCATTCCCTCTGCCATAGGGTGAGCATCCAGATTTTGCGGGGGGTAAGGTGAACTTCCTAAATGGTTCTTCCAGATGTTTCTCTGCTCTGTGACCTCACCCGTAAATTGAATTCCTCTCAATCCCCACACCCCAAACCAGAGCCCAGCTGACTCTTTTTGGGACAGCTCCACACTTCTCCACCTGCAGGTTAAACCTGGCTGGAAGCAGCAGCAATTTTCCTTCACCAATCCTTGTTTGGCGAGGCTGTTCCAGGGGCTTGGAATACAAAGCCACCAGTCAGTTCCCACAGCTGGCAAAGCTAGGGATGGACGCCCTGAGCTGGGGCTCTCTCCAGACCACAGGGATCTCTGGGCTCCCCAGGAAGCTGCTTTCCTGCTGGGACACAAATCATGGGACTTGGCGTCTCTCTGGGGTTGCAGCTTTAACCTGTTATAAATCAGCTCCCAGACAAAGCTGTGTGCTGGGAGGACTCACTCCAAGATGAGGGCCAGGGAGAAATTCCATCAGCCCAAAGCTCCAGAGAACGACTTCCTGTGAGTGTCTCGAACTGGGAATGCTGGACCTGAAGTTTCCAGTCAAAGGCAGTTCCAGAGGGCACAAACAGCTCCAAACTTATCATGGAATGGTTTGGCTTGGAAAGGACCTTAAAGCTCAGCTCGTCCACCCCCTGCCATGTGCAGGGACACCTTCCACTCTCCCAGGTTCCTCCAAGCCCCTGGCCTGGAACACTTCCAGGGATGAGACATCAACCACCTTGATGTTCACTTAGTTGAACCAGGTTTGGTTTCTCCTCATTTTGGGCTCACCACTCCCACCGCTGTAGCTGTCCTTTAGTTACGCTCTTTCACAAAATCTTTCCTATGTCCTGAGAAATTCCTGCTTTTCAGGTTTTAGCTATAAGCCCTTTCTCCTGTATGGCCTGGAGACAGGTTAGGTAGGAGCAGGAGGCTGCTGGCTGATCCACCATCTCTGCTAAGAGGAACACAAGGATGTACAAGGATGAGCACAGGGCAAAGCCAGAAGAATCAGGTTCTCTGACAGCTCCACTCAGGGTGAAGATGGGATTTCTCCACACCTCAGCTTCCTGCCTGGAAAACAAATCAAAGCCAGGAAAGTTCAGCTGCAGAAGAAAGTTTTCAGAGCACATCATTCCTGAAGTTAGAAGCAAAAGCCAGCTGCTCTTCCTTGGGATAACACTGGGGTGTCTCATTTCAGTGCAGATCCTTCTGTCTTCCCTACAAACATGAGAGAACATGGACACACCTGTAGGGAATTCGTCCAACCCTGTGGACAAAACCTCTCCCAACCTCCTTGGCTCACCTGCTTGGAGAGCAGAGTTTCATTCCTCCCCTGGATGTTAACCCAGCTGCCCTCAGGAATGGGGGTTTATTTGGGGTTTCATTATTTTATTTGGGGCGCAGCAGCTGTTTATTTCAAAAAATGCCAAATCACAGAATCATGGATGGCAAATCCCTGGAAACATGATCTCCTTCCAGCTGGGATGCATTCATTCCCTCTGGGAAGCAGACAGACAGCTGAGGAGCCGTGGGCAGCTGGGCGTGGTTGATCTCATCCAGGCTCTCTCTCAAGGACTGATTGCCAACCCAAATCTGAGCTCCAGGCAGCAAATCAATCCCGCAGGCTCAAGGGGAGGGTGAAGACACCGTAGCACCATCCTTCTGGCTCATGTCCATGAGGAGCTGGTGTTCTCCCGAGCTGGGGCTCCTCGGAGCTTGCCCAGGAGCAGCCTTGCCAGGCCATCCGCTGTGTGCTTGCCAGGGCAGCATCAGTGGCAGCAGAAAGTCAAATTTATTATATTTGATGTGTCTTCCCTAAAATGTGAAAGGAAAATGGATTCCAGGGAGCTGCTGCTCGTCCCCACAGTGCTGATGGATTGGACTGGAACAGATTCCAGGAGCAGCGTCTTCATTCTCATCAGTGAAGTGACTCCACAGCAGCCTTGGAACCAAATGCATGTCAGAGCCACTCTGGCTGGACAAGGGTGGGTTTTCCTGGGGTCTCCTTTGTCTGCAGCAGAACAGAGAGGCCATTCATGCCCTGTCCCGTGCAGGAACGTGACTGTCCCAGAATAGGCTGCAGGACCCCCCGGGGGGCAGGGAGGGCATCCTGCTTGCCCCAAACCCCTCTGTTTTGGGAAGAGAGCCAAGGAAAAGCTGCAGCCCCTCACAGGGCCAAAGGGTTAAAGGGTGGCCATGCCATGGATTGTGCCCTGGGGACAGGAGCCCTTTGAGGGGCTGGGGACTGCAGTGAGCAGAGGGGACAGGGCCATGTCACCTCCTGGTGCCCTCCAATTCCTCCAGTTTGCTCCCACCCTGAGCCAGACCTAAAGTTCCAGGAATGCACCAAGGTGCAGAAATGCTTCACTGAGCTCCAGAGTCAGCTCTAGACAGAGCTTCAAGGTGGAGACATTTCTGAGCCAAAAAAGGGGAATTTCAGCTGAGTTCCCCAAACAAGGCCTGGGATGGACAGCATCCATTGAGCCCAGCCCACCAAACCTGGCTTTTCCTCTGAGTCCTTCCCACCAAACCTGGCTTTTCCTCTGAGTCCTTCCCACCAAACCTGGCTTTTCCTCCATGTCTTTCCCCAGAGGCTCCTGTGGGCTGCCACACACCAAAATGAGCCGAGCAAGGAAGACTGAGCTGGAGAGCAGAAAGCAAAATAGCTGAATCTGATCTCTACATGGCAATATCCAAAGAGAGGGAGAAATGTGATTCTCAGGACCTCATAAAAATCCTTCTGCTCCCAAAAAAGCATGAAGTGACAGTTCTAAATAAAATATTCAGCTTCAAAGCGAGGACAACAAAAGCAGCTCCCTGAGCACCTGGATTGTTTCTGGCACCTCGGCTGGAGCAAGGAGCTGTTGGGGATATTTCTGTCCCTGTGTGACCCCATCCTGATCTATGGAGCAGGGCTGAGGCTTGGAAAACCATGGAGAGATGGGAGGAAGACATCCCTAAACTGTGCCCTAAACTTTGGGGTGGAGAAGGAAGAGTCTGAATGAGGTTTTGTTCATTGCTCAGCTCTGATCAACAAGGGCAGGAGTAAATAAAGACGTAATTTTCCATGGATTACCCACAGCTCTAATTCACCAAATCTTCACAGAATCATGGAAATGGCTCAGTGGAGAGACACAGCTCTTTTGCTTTCACACAAAGAGAGGAGAAAGCACCCAAACAACCACTAGGGATGATTTCAACCCTATTTACAAAACTTGACCACTGAGAAAGCCAGGCTGGTCCTGTTCTTATCAGCAACTTTGAACAAATCTTCAAGTGAGAGGAAATTTAATCCATTCCTGTGTCTGGATACAGGAGAAAGAAGAGCTGTAACAGGGTGGAAATATAATGATGTTTTATCATAAACTTCTGCAGTTTTCCTGAAAGCAGCAAAGATTGGAAAATCCCAGAATCATGGAATGGTTTGGGTTGGGAGGGACCTTAAAACTCATCCCAGTCCCACCCCTGCCATGGGCAGGGACACCTTCCACTATCCCAGGTTGCTCCAAGCCTCATCCAACCTGGCCTTGGACACTTCCAGGGTGGGACAAATCTCTCCACCCGGATCGTTGATGGCTCAGAAATGTCTGAGTGCAACTGCACAAAGCCAAACTGGCCTTTGGTGCAGGAATCCCTTTGCTCTTTAAACCTGAGTAAGGACAGAAAGGAGATGTTCAGACTCCTTCCCAGAGGGAAGCATCTCAGCTGGAAGGAGGTCATGATTCCAGAGGGTCTGTCGCCACCCAGGATTCTGTGATTTGGCATTTTGTAAAATAAGTAGCTGCCACCCCCAAATAAATCCCCATTCCTGAGGGCAGCCAAGTTCACATCCCGGGGAGGAATGACACTCTGCTCTCCAAAAGGTGAGCCGAGGACATTGGGAGAGGTTTTGTCCATGGAGTTGGATAAATTCCCTACAGGTTCCTAGGGTTTGGAGGAACCTGCTGAAAGCACTGCTTGTGATCTTTGTTCACAGGCAGGTGGGGAGCAGAGGAGAGGCTTTGGATCGGGGTCAGAGATGGGACTGAGCACATGGGGGCTGCTGGCACCCCCTGGCAGCAGCAGCTGCTCATTCCTAGAGTCTCTTCTCCTCATTCCTGAGCAACTGGACACTGCTCCTCAGACAGCCCGGGGTGCTCAGAATCCACAGGAAAATTGAACCAGAGCTGGCACCTGGAAAGGCACCAGTGGTAGGAGCATGGTCAGAAACCTCTTCCCAGCTTTCTTCACCTGGAGCTGCCTGACCAGGCCAGGCTCGGGGGCACTGTGTTGGAGGGAAGAGTGAGGTTCATCCTTCTCCAGCACCTCACAAAGGCTTTCCCACTCTGTCCCCTCTGCTGGAAGGGCCTCACAGGTCCCCCTGCTCCTGAGCAGAGCTCCCACCTTGCTCCTGAGCTTTTCCTCAGGAGCTCCAGGTGCAGCTGCTGGATACACCCTGGGCAGAGCATCCCTTTTCCCAAAAGCTGGTGGGGCTGCAGCTCCTTCCCCAAGCCCAGCCAGGGGCTCTTTGCATCCTGTCACTGCTGGAGCAGAGGGTGCCCAGCGCCTTCCAGCTTTATTTGTTTATTATTTTCACTCCTTCCCAGAGCTATCCCGTGCTTCTCCTGCTTTTCCCTCCTCCATCCCCATCCCAGTCTCAGCCATTGGTCGCAGGGGCTGTGCTGGGGCAGCCCTGGGGTGCTCTATAAAACCACCCACTGCGGGAGTCACGGGAGGAAGGAACACTCCCGGAGCACCAACCCCCACACAAAAACCAACTCCAGCATCCAAAGCACTGCAGTTCTCCCAGGACAAGCCCAGCATCCCGTGCAGGGGGAGGAAGCTGTGAGAGGGCAAGAACCTGATCCCGGGAGCACCCAAATTCCACGGTCACCAGGCAGGTAACTGAACTCCAACGGAAAGCTTTGCCATTCCGTGCATTAATCTGCAAACAAAATGATTTCTTGTGCAAGTGAGTTTTTGCAGGATTTACAGCCCCCTCTGGGGAAGGTGTTGAAGGGACCACGGTGCCTGGACAAGGTCCAGGGTGTGAGGAGGAAGAGGAGAAATTCCACACACCTCTGGTGGAAACTCCTTCAGCTCCTGTTCAGGGCAGTTGTGTTCAGGGCAGGGAGCAGTGGGATGTGCTGTTGTCACCTCTCTCCCTCCTTTCCTTCACCCATGGAGATTTTGCTGCAGGATTTACCCACAGAAAAGGTGTGTTTGGTGTCTGGAGAGCTGAGTTTGGCAAGGTGGAGCTGCTCTGGAAGGGAGGGAGAGGAGGAGGAGGTGGAGGGTGGAGGGAGAGGCTGCTGGAGGTGAGGATGCTGCCCAGCTGAGGCTCTCCTGGGCTCCCAGGGAAGAGCCATCCCAGCCCACACACAGCACCTTGCAGGCAGGGTCAGGCTTTGCAGGGTTGTGGTGACGGTTTTCATTCTCATTTTCTCTCTGGGAATCACCTCCCGATGTCCATGTCAGGATTCCAGTGGGTTCAGCTGCAATCTGGGCTCGGCACAGTTAAAATTCCCACTGGGATGAGTCAAAGCAATTCTCCGACAGAAGCAGCTCGGCCAGGGGTTTGGGATGGCGATGGTCCCTTCAGGCACAGAGTCACCTCTCTGAGAGATCAGCAACACGAGCAAAGCTCAGAGGATTTGGGCCAAGCCGTGCTGGCTTTGGTTTTCCTTCTGAACAAGCTTCTTGCTGTTCCCGTGCCTCAGTTTCCCTCAGCTGAGGAAGGGCTGTGCTCCCAAGCACTGCAAGGTGGGAAGGACAAAGAGTAAATGGGCAGTTGGACAGGAGAAAACAGTGTTTCTCTTTGACTAAATTTTGGGTTTAGCAAAATTTAGCAAAATTTGGCTGAGTTAAAGGCGAGATGGTGGGAAAGTGTTTTTTTCCCCAGTGTTTTGCAGCTGTGCCATGGAGGGGCTGGGCAGGAGCCTTGTCCTGTGATCCTCCCTCACATGAGATCCTCGGCCAAGCCCCAGGGCTTTTGTGCTTTTCCGTTTTACTTTGGAAAAAGTGGTTGGGATGGGCAGATGAAAACAGCCCAGGGCTCTGTGGAGGCTCCAGGCATGACTTCCAGTGCTGAGCCCAGGAGCCACCGCTGCCCTCCAGCCACGAGTGGCTGCACCACCCAAAACTGGTCCCTGTGAGCCCTCAGGTATCTCAGGCAGGAATTCTGAGCTGGCTCTGCCCTCTCCTGAGAGCTGCAATCCTGTGGGCACAGTGGGGAGGAGAGGTCAGGACACTCCCCATGTCCCTGGTGTGGCTTGGGGGAACAGGGATTTGAGAAAGGCTGAAATCCCTGGAACAGGTCAGGGCAGGGGTTTGTGTCCAGGTTTGTGATCCTTTGGGTTATTTATCCATTCTCTCCCTTCCTTTTTGTCCCCCTTTCCCAGCCCAGCCCAGGCATTTCCACAAAGCCTGAGCCCCTGGGGGATGCCCAGCTGTGCCCACAGGAGCTGTGGTTGGACCTGGGGGGCTCCTGGTTGGCCTGGCCAACTCTTCCCAGAGTGGGAGCAGTGTTCCCATCAGGCATTCCCTGCTGCTCCTGGGTTTCCCCTCACCATGGGCAGGGAGAGCCCTGCTACAGCCTGGGAGAGCCTTGGCTGGATGGTCCTGGGGAGAAGATCCTGGGCTACAGCGGGTTTGGGATCAGATCCCAGCTCTGCCCGGAGGAGTCAGATCAGGGCCTGAGTCCAAGCTCTAATCCCAATCAGGCTGCCTGATCTCTGCCTCACTGGCTCCTCCAGAGCAGGGAAATCCCAAAAAGCCTCCTGTTCCTAGTTCAGCCACATCTATTTCTCCTCCCTTCAGATACAACTGGGAATTTTCACAGTTTGACAAAAATGTTCCTCACCCATTCCAACCAGGATCCCCCAGATTTGTCCCTGTCTGAGGAACAGACTGGAGTTTTCTGCCCACTCCCACTTCATCTCCAGGCTCATTTCCAAGCCTGGATCATCCAGAAACTCCTTCCTCAAAGCCACATCCCCCCAGGACGGTGCCACCGCCACCCTCAGCTTTCTCCTGTGGTTGTGGAGCAGCCCTTGGCTCTTCCTGCCTGGAAGTGCCGTCAGAGCTGCACAAAGCAAAACCACTCCGGGGATATTTATTGCTGCTCCAGCCCTGGAGAGCTTTTACTGTGTCAGCAGGCAGAGCTGGGAAGGGCACAGGGAGATTGATATCCCTGAGCATGGAGCATGGTGCGTTTGGGAAGGAAGAGGTTCAATTAACGGTGCTGAGGATGGGGAAGGAGGGGCTGTGGGGCTGCACATCAATTGGGATGAGATGTCAGGTGTCAACAGGGCATTGCTGGAAAAGGCCCTGCAGTGTTTTCCCATCAGGGCTCC
Source organism: Grantiella picta (assembly GCA_013397955.1). Classification (NCBI taxonomy): domain Eukaryota; kingdom Metazoa; phylum Chordata; class Aves; order Passeriformes; family Meliphagidae; genus Grantiella; species Grantiella picta. The sequence goes on from VZRM01004160.1 coordinate 200,083, forward strand.
CAGCAGGACTGTGCTGAGTCTTCCCTTTGCAGGGGCAGCCCGTGGGATCTGCTGGGGAGGGAATGCTGGGGAGGCTCCTGTTTCCCCATGGAATGAACTGGAAACATTCTGTGGATCCTGAGGTGGAACTGCAGAACTGCCCAGATGTCGACAGAGGTGCCCCAAAACTGCAGCCTCAAACAGTTGGGAGCTAAATTACCCAAAACTAAACCCTACAACTGCTGACAGGAGGGGACAGCCGGGGGGGTCAGGCTGTGCTCCCAGGGAACAGGGACAGGAGGAGAAGGAACAGCCTCAGGCTGGGCCAGGGGAGGCTTAGATTGGGCAGCAGGAGGAATTTTCTCCGTGGAAAGGGTGGTCAGCCACTGGCAGGGACTGCCCAGGGAGGTTTGCAGTCCCCATCCCCGGAGGTGTCCAAGGAAGACCTGGATGTGGCACTCAGTGCTCTGAGCTGGTGACAAGGTGGGCCTTGGGCACAGCTGGGACTTGGCGGTCTTGGAGTTTTTTTCCAACCCTAATGATTCTGTGATTCTAAATGAGGATTGGGATGGGCATGAATGGAAGCTGGGATTGGCCACGGGAACAGCATTGCCAAGTGCAGAAGGTGCAGTCGCTTCTCTCACACGCTGAGCACAGGCAGGTGCCCTGAGCCAGTGCAGGGCCGTGTCAGAGGCACCAGGGACTGCTTGTTCTCCTTTCAGTTTGTTCTACTGAACTGTTTAAATTTAGCAGCACAAACTCCCAGCCGCAGGGTCAACAGCTCTGACCTGGTGGGATGTGATCTGGCATTGTTTGTTTGCTGGGATAAAGGAGCTCTCATAGGACAGGATAGAATGGAATGGAATGGAATAGAATATAAAAATAGAATATCCCAGATTGGAAGAGACCCCCAAGGACCATCTAGTCTAACCCCTGGCTCTGCACAGACACCCAGCAATCCCACCCTGGGCACCCCTGGCAGTGCTGTCCAAACACTCTGGAGCTCTGGCAGCCTCAGGCTGTGCCCATTGCCTGGGGAGCCTGGGCAGTGCCAGCACCCTCTGGGGAAGAACCTTTTCCTGACAACCAACACAAACCTGCCGTGACTCAGATCCAGCCATTCCCTGGGTCCTGTCCCTGCTCACAGAGAGCAAAGATCGGTGTTGCCTCTTGTGAGGAGGCTTCAGTCTGCAGTGAGGTCTGACCTCAGTCTTCTCCTCTCCAGGCTGAACAACTTTTCTTCTATCCAATATCCCATTCCTCCTTCCTCTGCTAAACAATTTCTCTCTCTGGTCCCTTTCTCCACCTGCAGATCCAAGCAACACCCCAAGGCCATCCCAGGAGCATTATGAGGACTCCTGCCTCCATCCTCTCTGTCCGGTCTTCAGCAGGAGCCGTCCCAGCTCGCACTGCTCTGGCCATTTTCCTGACTTGCCTCTTCTCCGGGACACACAGCCAGACCCCCCGAGCCTTCCCAGAGAGCACCGTGCCCCTGGAGGTGCTCAGCCAGGAGCAGGCCTACAGCCTGGTCCAGCCCAGCCTCTTCCAGAGTGTCCCAGTGTCCAACCTGTCGGAGAGCATTCCCGGGAGCAGCCCCTCGGAGCCTCCCCTGCTGCCCGTGTGCGCCAAGCCCGCCGACATCCGCCACGTCTTCAAGTACATCAACACCATCGTGTCCTGCAGCATCTTCATCGTGGGCATCATCGGCAACTCCACGCTGCTGCGCATCATCTACAAGAACAAGTGCATGAGGAACGGGCCCAATGTCCTCATCGCCAGCCTGGCCCTGGGGGACCTGCTCTACATCCTCATCGCTCTGCCCATCAACGTCTACAAGGTAGGATTCCCATGGCACAGCAGGGATGGGGCTGCTCCCACCTCGGGGCCCTGGGAGGAGCTCTGGGAGAAGCTGTGGGTGCCCCTGGATCCCTGCAAGTGTCCAAGGCTACGCTTGGAGCAACATGGGATAGGGGAAGGTGTCCCTGCCCATGGAAGGGGTGGAATGGCATGAGCTTTAAGGTCCCTCTGAAACCCTTCTGGGATTCCATGATTTCTGTTGCTGCTGAGGCGGAAGGAAGGAGCTGGAACAGGGGCTGGGTTCTAAGTGGGGGTGACCTCAGAATGGGCTCAGGGGGACAGAAGGGCTGTGAACTCAGCCTCTTTCTCATCCTCATGAACAAGTGGCCTGGATTTCTCCAGCCTTCAGGGCACATTGTCCCCACCTCTGCTTGTCCCGCCCACCTGTGTCCCAGCTGAGTTGGTTATGGTCAATAACACCATATTGAGGTGCCTGGGTTCTGGAAGGAATTGAGTGTGCTCAGGGTCAGAGTCTGGAAAAGGCTTAGGACACATGATTTTGAAGCTGTCTGTGCTGGATTTGGGCTGCTTCAGAGCAGGACACTCATTCTCCCTTTGAAAACAACCCAAAGTGGTGTTTAGGACTCAGATCCACTCAAAACCCCCAGGGTCTGGAGTCAGGGCCTGGTGTCTGGACCATCCTTCATCTCTGTGTCCAACCAGGGAAATGAAAGGTTCCCAGTGTAAACAATCCATGGGAAAGTGCCCACGGCACATTCCCAGTGGTGGGAACCTCAGAGAGCTCTCCCTGCTCTCTGTGGGTTCCCCACACCTCGTGGGTGACCCCTGCTATTGCGGGAAGCTGGCAGCACATTCCCAGAGCAGCCTGATACCTTGTGGTTCTTCCCCAGCTCCTGGCCAAGGATTGGCCCTTTGGAGTGCAGGTCTGCAAGCTGGTGCCCTTCATCCAGAAAGCCTCGGTGGGCATCACGGTGCTCAGCCTTTGTGCCCTCAGCATCGACAGGTGAGGAACAACAGCCACACCTGCACTGCCCGGCCTGGCCTGGCTGCTTGGCTGGGACCAAAGGCAGAGCCAGGAGCTCATTCCCAGCCCAATTCCGAGATGGGGACAGGCTGCTCTCACGTGGAGTTGAAATCCAGCAGGAACTCTCTGGTGACTGAGTTGAAATCCTGCTGGGAAAGCCTGAGGGAGGATTATGACATGGATGGGGTGATGGGGAAGGGTGGCAAGGCTGGCCAGGGACAGCCCCCATCCCATTCATCCATCGAACCCCTGCTTCCCATTCCGCTCCAGAAGGTTCAGAGGTGGAGGAGGAAGCTGTGAAGGAAAGGACCTTTGGGAACTGCTCTAATCTGCACCTTCTCCTCCCCTCCCTGGGCGCTTTTCTCGCTGCCACCTGCTCCTGTCACATTCCCACCCCTCGGGCAGGTACCGAGCAGTGGCGTCCTGGAGCCGCATCCAGGGCATCGGGATCCCCATGTGGAAGGCCGTGGAGGTGCTGCTGATCTGGGCAGTGGCCATCGTGCTGGCCGTGCCCGAGGCCATCGCCTTCGACATGGTGGAGCTGAGCTACTGGGAGCAGCACCTGTGGGTGTGCATGCTGGCCTCGGAGCAGAAATCCCGCTTCATGAGGGTACGTGGGCATCCCAATCCCATCCCAATCCCAATCCCGCTTCATGAGGGTACGTGGGCATCCCAATCCCATCCCAATCCCAATCCCAATCCCAATCCCAATCCTAATCCCAATCCTGCTNTTCATGAGGGTACATGTGCATCCCAATCCTAATCCCAATCCTGCTTCATGAGGGTACGTGTGCATCCCAATCCCAATCCTGCTTCATGAGGGTACGTGTGCATCCCAATCCCAATCCTGCTTCATGAGGGTACGTGTGCATCCCAATCCCAATCCCAATCCTAATCCCAATCCCTTTTCATGGTAGTCTGTGCTCATCCCAATCCCCTTTCAGGAGGGTCCATGCCCTTCCCAATCCCACTCCATGATGATATGTGCACATACCCTGCTGTGGGGGGAACAGGGATCCCAGGTAGCATCCCAGGACCCAGGACAGATCCTTTTGGAGAGGGTTTCTGGAGAGCAGAGCCAGACCAAGCCCAGCGCTGCAGTGATGTGGGGCAATCGTGCTGAACGTGGGGCCAGAAAACAGGAAACTCTGTCATGCTCCACCACCCACCCCAGGTCATGAGACATCTCAGGAAGCTTCAGAACTTCCCCCCTTGTCCCAGCAGGCCATAGAGCATCAGCTTTTACTGGGGCATCCATTTTTATTGTGAGCAAGGGAGAGAAGACCCTTATCCATTGGGATTATCCCGCTGTGCCACCCAAATGAGCTCCTCCAAGAGTCACAGTAGGCCAGAGGTTCAGTGGGCACAGTGGTACTCGGGCAAAGGTTGGATTTGATGGTCTTGGAGGTCTTTTCCAGCCTTGGTGATTCCGTGGTTCTCTACATTCTCTACATTCTCTACATTCTCTACTTCTCTATAGAGATGTACAGCCTTTACATCTTTAGGTCAAACCTGCGCATAGCCTTGGGGGAGGACAATCCCAGGAGCCCTTAGGGCAGTCGTGTGACACTTCATCCCATGCCAGGTGTCTGTGCAAGCAGCACCAGCCCCAGCCCATGCCCCAGTTACCCACCCCGCCCTTTCCCCATTTCCAGTTGCTCTCCCTGTCCCCCACAGTTCTACCGGGATGTGAAGGACTGGTGGCTTTTTGGCTTCTATTTCTGCCTGCCCTTGGTGTGCACTGGCATCTTCTACACCCTCATGTCCTGCGAGATGCTGAGCAAGAGGAACGGGATGAGGATTGCTCTGAACGACCACATGAAACGGGTGAGAGACCCAGGGGGGAATTCTGGGATGTCCCAGAACGGGGAGAGCTGTTGAAGGGTGGACACACTCCCATCCCTGGGAAGGGCAGGATGAGCTGGCAAAGCCTCACAGCAGATCGTGGCATGTTGGTGCAGGGATTAAACCAGGGAAAAGGGCTTTCAGCTCCGTGATCTCCAGTCTTGGGGACAAAGTCGAATTTCTAGCCATGGTGCAGCTTCATTAAAGCTCCCCTGGTCATTTATCCCAGCCCACAAACTGAACCACAGGCTGAAATCCCAGACAAGGGGTGCAGGGAAGAGTTCACAGTCCCCTCCCATGCTCTGGGAATAATTCCTTGAGGAATACCAGCCAGTTGTCACCACAACAGTGTGGGGGGTGGGTGGAGGCGGCCCCATGTCCCAGGGAACACCATCCCAGCTGAGCCACCAGGAGACATGGTGGGAAGGATCTGACCCACATGGAGCTGCTGCTGCTCTGCCCCTTTCAGCAGCCTGGACCAGACGATGCAGGATTCCAGGAGCAGCCTGGTCTAGTGGAAGTTGTCCCTGCCCACGGTGGGACAAGACAAGTTTTAAGGTCCCTCCTAACCCAAACCATCCCATGATTCCATGATTTGGGACCTGCTTTGCCCCACCTGCTCCCCAGTTCTCACCTTCCCCCTCTCCCCGTGTCTGGCAGCGCCGGGAGGTGGCCAAGACTGTGTTCTGCCTGGTGGTGATCTTCGCGCTCTGCTGGCTGCCCCTGCACCTCAGCCGCATCCTCAAGAAGACCATCTACGACCAGACAGACCCCAACCGCTGCGAGCTGCTCAGGTTTGTCCCCAGCAGGTGACACTGGGCTGGGAGCCCCAGTGGGACTGGCACAGCCTCTGCTGGAATCAGCAGCCCGTGGGAGTTGCCTTCCAATCCTGCTTTCAGTAATTCCTTTTCCAGATGGCATCGCCCTCCTGATGGGCACAGAGAGGGTGGGGGGACACGAGAAGGGTTAAATCCAGTTTTAGAATGTCCCTGTGGAGCTGGAGTTTGGGAGGTCTCTTGGGCGCAGGAAAATTCCCAGCAGGGCTGAGGGCTCCACACTTTCTGCCAGGTGGGAAGTGTCCATGTCCCTCTCCTTCTACCCATCAGCCAAAATCCAGCCCAGGCCAGGGGCTGCTGCTGTGCTGGAGTTCATTGGGAACATCAGGAGAAATCAGAGCTCATGCTTTTGGCTTCCTCAGGGAATGCTCCTCACAGGAAAAAGTGTTTTTTCTTAGGAAAGGATGGATTTGTGCTCCATTCTGTTATCAGTCACTGTCCCTCCATCAAAACAGGATCCCAGGCCAGGCAGTTTGGAAATTCCGCAAGTTCTCCATGGCTTCTAACATGTCTGTTCTCTCCCCTCCCACCTCAGTTTCCTCCTGGTGATGGATTACTTCGGGATCAACATGGCCTCTCTCAACTCCTGCATCAACCCTGTGGCTCTGTACTTCGTCAGCCGGAAATTCAAGAACTGCTTCCAGGTAGGAATGACCCCTGCACAGCTCCTGGCTGTGGTCACCAGTCCCAGACACTAGGCCCAGAGCCACAAGCTGATCTTGTTCCTCATCCCAAATTTTCCCTGTTAGGTATCTCTCTTCCCAGCTCCAAGTACACTGGAGTTCAGTGCCCTGCTGGGGGGAGGCTTTTGCCAGAGCAGGATTTAGGACAAGCCCAAAATTCCCTGTGATTCTGGAACAGGAACATCCCTGCAAATCATCAGACCGGGG
>VZRM01004160.1:209578-258607 GCA_013397955.1 Grantiella picta
TCTGGTCCTGGAGCGGGTGCTCCCTCTGCCAGCCAGGCTGGGACAGAGGGGATGGATCCTGACATGTCCTGGCCACTGTGACACCAAAGCCATCGGTGAAGGACAGAGCTGTCCTTGTGGTCACACGGAAATGGGAACGGCAGTGGAGAAAGTCCAACCTCAGCTGAAAGAGCCACTAGAACCAACCGAAATACGGGAAAGAGCTTCCCCAAATGTATTACTGACAGTAATTCATCCGCCGGGGGATATCCCAGCAATTTGCAAGACCAGGTTGGACAGGGCCACCTCGTGGGAGATGTCCCTGCCTGTGGCAGGAGGTGGAGTGAGAAGGGCTTTAAGGTCCCTCCCAACCCAAACCACCCTGTGATTCCAGTCCATGTGATTCCATGTGATTGTGACTCCATGGGATTCCATTCCAACAATCATTCTTGCCTCTTGCCAAAACTTTCAGAAAACCTACATGAAAAGGTTTTGTTTGCCAAGTTTTTGATGTTTTTCTGTTGGTTTTCCCTTCTCTCTTTTCCCTCTCTTTTCCCTCTCTTTTCCCTCTCTTTTCCCTCTCTTTTCCCTTTTTTCCCCCTTTTCCTTTCCTTTGTCAAGGAGAAAAATGGAGAGAGGAGAAAGGGAGAAGAGACAAAACCTGCAATTAAAACATTTTCCAGGTGCTGGGGTGGTTTTTTTAGCTTAACTTTCACTGAAATGTAAATATTTTACAAATAAATCATAAAGACAAATGGGTTTCAAGGAAAACAGACACTGAGGAATATCAAGACCAGCCCACTTTCCATAAATTTCCCAGTCAATGGAGCAATCTGAGTACATATTGCAGTGCTGCTGCCAGGCTCTGCTGTGTGTGTTGGTGGAAAAATGAAGTCCAAGGAGAAAACTGATAAATACTGAAAGGTTCCAGCACAGACACCTCAAGACAAGGATATTTTTAATTGATTTTGCTTATAAACAAATCAAAATTCCATGTATTTCTGTAGTTGTCCACATTTACATGCAAACTGAGTCTGTGACTTCAGCTCACCACCTCCCACTGCTCCAAGGAGCTCCCACTATGGACGTGGGACCATGGGCAGGGTGAATCCCTGGCACCAATCCCAGGAAAAGGAGCTGTGCTCGGGAATACTGGGTCCAGCTGGCCCTTGGCCTGTGAGCACAACCCCAGCAGGAGCCAATCAGCAAGACCCAGTTCACCAATTCCCACTGGCCAGGGGGATTTTATAGGGAAAACCCAACATTCTCCCTCCTCTGTGTGTTCTCAATAAACCACGGAGGTGTTGGAAGGAAATGCTGGGGCTGTTGTTACTCAGCAGCTCTGGGGCTGCAGAAGCTGCTCAACACCTCGCTGAGGGCAGCAGGGCTCTGGCAGAGGGCATGAGCTGTGTCCTCCTCCTTGGAGAGCTGTCAGCACAGCCCAGCATGGGGATTTTACTGGGGAATCCCTAGAACCTGCTGGGGAGGAGTGACAGGACACAGGGAATGGCTTCCCACTGGCAGAGAGCAGGGAGAGATGGGATATTGGGAAGGAATTGTTCCCTGGGAGGGTGGGCAGGCCCTGGCACAGCTGCCCAGAGAAGCTGTGGCTGCCCCTGGATCCCTGGAAGTGTCCAAGGCCAGGCTGGACATTGGGGCTTGGAGCAGCCTGGGATAGTGGAAGGTGTTCCCTGGTTCTAGCTGGAACTAGATGAGTTTTAAGGTCCCTTCCCATCCAAACCATTCCATGGTTCTATGATTTTCCATCCCCGTGCTGAGCAAGACACTTCTGCAGCATCTAAATTAATAAACTTTATTATTAGATAAAATACATTTTGCATCAAAGTAATAAAAAACAACCAAAACCCCTCGCTTGGAGACAGGGAATTCAACACACAGAGGTCACACATCCATGGGATACCCATGCCATTCCCAAAGGCTACTGCATCTCCTCTTCCTTCTGTGCCCTGAACTCCTTCATGCTCCTCTGAAACAAGACCAAAGGACAAATGTCACCATCATGTCCCTGAGTGACTTGTTTAGCACAGAGCCACCACCCTGCTGTGCTGGCTCTCCTCTGCCTGCAGCCTGGAAAAACTGGGAAGCTCTAACAGAGCTTCAGTTGCTTTTGGAAGTGGCTGAGCTTTACAGACACTCCAAGGGAGAGGGAGCCAGGCCATGCCATAGACCAGGCAGAGCCTGTCCAAAAATACTCCCAGCTTTTCCTGCCAAAGGTGCCTCCAGCACAGGCCTCAGCCTCCCCACTCTGGGATCAAGGGATTTAACACACTGAGCTCCCCAGGAAAGGAGCAAGGGATAGAACACACCAGCACACCAGGAATGTCTCACCTCAAAGGTGTTGAGCACATGTTGGCAAACAGCCATCAGGTCATTCAGCCCTTTCCGGAACGGCTCCACAGCGGGAAGGGCTCCTTTGGGAGAAGATGGATTAGTGACACGGAGGTGGCTTCCCAAGGGCAGTCCTTAGCTCCCTGGGTGTGTTTTCCCCCTACGGCTCAGGGTGCCAGGGCTGCTGCCATCCAGCCCAGGCTCTCCTGAGCTGCAGCCCACTGCAGCTGGGAAGCAGGAGCTTGGAGCAGAATTCTGGGAGCAGCCTGTGAGGCTCAGCAAAGGGGCACAGCACTGCAGTGCCTGGCAGAGGGCAGGGGAGAGGACTTTGCTTTATTTAATGGTGGGGAGCTGGCAGGAGCAAGGGGAATTCCATGAGAACAGGGCCCCAGCCTCACCTCTGGTCTGGATCCTGAAGTTGATCTTGCTTTCCGAGGGGTGTGTGATGCAGTAGCCACAGAACTCCACATCAGGGCTGCAGGAGGGCAGAAAGGGGAGCAGTGAAACCCAGGCAAATCCATGGCAAATCCCGAAAAAGTCACCCCAGACCTGCTGGGGCTCAGGATGTTTCTAGAATGAGTTAGAGGAGGGATGTGCTGAGGGGAAATTCCCTGTGTGACCTTATTCACACCTCTCCTGAGCTGCAGCTGGAGCTCTGCAGGGCTCATCCTGACTGGCACCGTGCAGGCACCACAACCAGAGCAGTGCCAGCCCTGCACAGTACAAACACGGGATCCTGGATGACTGGAATTTTCCCTGTAACCAGACCTGCTGCTGCTCTTCTGCTTAGGAGAGGCTGAAGAGTCCAGGGCACTGGAGAAGTTCCCAAGGTGTTGCAGGGCCTCTGTCCCCAGCTGATCTGGGTGGTGGAGCTCTGGCCTCAGCAGGAAGAAGAGCCCTTTCCTGGCCAGCAGCTCTTTTTGTGTTGTCACAGTGATTTTATCAGAGACCTTAAAGCTCATCCCATTCCATCCCTGCCATAGGCAGGGACACCTTGCACTATCCCAGGTTGCTCCAAACCCCATCCAGCCTGGCCTTGGGCACTTCCAGGGATGGGAAATTCACAGCCTCTCTTCATGGCCCAGCACAGGCTGGGCTGGAAACCCAGCTACTCCTCCAGCAGCTCAGGAGGGACTGAAAGCCCTAGGCTGTGCTTAACTGCGGCTCCTGGGCAGGGAGGGTGTGGGTGGAGGCCCAGGAGAGGCTGGTCTAGCTTTTTAAGGGTTATTGGTGCTCTCAGGGTCCTGACACAGCATAAGGAAAAGGAGAAGCAGTAGGGGGGAGCACGGCTGACACAAAGGCTCTATGGGTGTGCACAGAGGGGATTTGGGACCATTTGCCTCATCCCAGCAAAAGCTGAGGTGTAGATCAGGAGGGAGAAGGCCAGGGCAGGACATAGACATCCCTCAGAGGCCCCACTCACTTCTTCATGACCATGTAGCGCAGGGAGTTGCCCAGGGTGTGATCCTCGTCGTGCAGCACGAACGTGACGCAGTTCCCATCCGTCCCATCTGCCTGGATCTGTCACCAGTGGGAAGAGAAGAGAAGCTCTAACTTCCCTGAGGTAAGGGACACCTGAAGGGTGAGGATCAGCTCCTGGCTCAGCTTCCCAGAGTAACTGGGAGGTCTGGCTGGACCACCTCTGGTGCTGCTGTGGGACCAAAACACCTTGGCAGAGGAGGGAAAGCTCCAAAACTGCACCTGGTTTTAAAACAGCTTAGTCCTGACCTCCACCAGCTTCTGTTCCCCACAGGAAGAGCTCAAAGCCCTGAACTTCATCAAATATTGTTAACAGGCGTGTTCCTGCTGTCCCTCCTGTTTCACTGTCCTCAGCCTCTGTCCCTGCTACCCTGCACACCGCAATGGAGCTTCCCACGCCAGGGAAAGCACAGTCGTGTCCCGGGCTGGGCTGGGGGTCTCTGGGGTGACACCTGGGGGCATTAGATGCAGGAATGGAGGGCAAGCTCAAAGGCAGGTGGGCTGGAGCACAGGGATCTGGGCTGTTTCCCACTGCCGGCATGAGGCATCAGCCCTGCAGAGCTGGGTGTCCCCTGGAGCCATCCTGCCACCATCTGTCCTGATGTCGGTGCGACAGCACCACAAGTGAGGGTGCCCTAGCGCTAAGCCAGGCTCGGGAATGACAGAATCACGGAACCGTGGAATCGCTGAGGTTGGAAAAGCCCTCCAAGACCACCGAGCACAACCACTCCCCAGCACTGCCCACGCCACCCTAACCCATGTCCCCAAGTGCCACAGCCACGCGGCTTTCGAAGCCCTCCAGGGACGGAGACTCCACCACCGCCTTGGGCAGCTGTGCCATAGCCGGACAACCCTCTCCACGAAGGATTTTTCCCTCATATCCCACCTAACCCTCCCCTAGCACACGGCGAGGCCGCCTTTCCCCGGGAGCAGAGCCCGGGCTCCCCGCTCCACCTCCTGCCAGGGGGTTGTGGGGCTGCGAGCGCATCCCTAGCGATCCCGATCCCGATCCCGATCCCCCCATCTCCCGTCCCCCTCACGGTTTCCAGCGCGGCGCTGCCGCCCCCGCTGCCGGCCATGGCTCTCCCGGCGGCCCCNTTAATAGTGTGTTAATAGTGTGCAATTGCCGTGTTACTGGCGTGTTACTAGCGTGGTACTGCCTTTTACTGGCGTGTTATTGGGTTGTTACTGGGGTGTGAGCGATGTGTTCCTGGCGTGTTATTGAGGTGTTCCTGAGGTGTTATTGTGTGTTCCTGGTGTGTTATTTTGTGTTCCTGGTGTGTTCCTGAGGTGTTATTGTGTGTTCCTGGCGTGTTATTGAGGTGTTCCAGAGGTGTTATTGTGTGTTCCTGGTGTGTTATTGTGTGTTCCTGGTGTGTCGGGGATGTGGCAGTGGATGGTTTAATTAGTTAATTAATGAATCCCAGGTGTGCTGTTGGGGAGGCTGGAGGAGGTCGAGCTCTGTACCCAGGGAACAGTGACAGGACGAGCTAGAACGGCCTCGAGTGGTGCCAGGGGAGGTTTAGGGGGGATATTGGGAAAGTTCTGTCATGGAAAGGGCTGTCCAGCCCTGGCACCGCTGCCCAGGGCAATGATGGAGTCCCACTGCCCGGAGGGATTTAACAGCGTGTGGCTGTGGCACTTGGGGACATGGGTTAGTGGTGGCCTTGGCAGTGCTGGGACACGGTTGGGCTTGGTGGTCTTGGAGGGCTTTTCCAACCTTAACACTTCCCTGATTCCGTGCTTTAAGGTGTACACGTTCCCTCTTTAGAGAACTGCTTACTCCATCACCGTCGCATTCTGTGTCTTTACCCCCCTCTAAACCCTGTTATGCATCTTCCAGGAAAGGTGAAGACCGCGTGGATTAATTTCCTTGGTGATTTGTTTCTGTAGGGTTGCCGTGGGGGAACCTGAAATAGACTCAGTGTGCAGAGGGGAAACTGAACTTGGGATAAGCTGGAGCACAAATGTCACATTTCTCGGGCTCAAAAAGAACAGGAGAACCCCAGGGCTTCACATTGGAAGATTCTGTAATGAAATAATGATTTTTCCAGCTGCCCAACAGAAGTTAAAGGGAAGCCTGGACTGCTTTCTGCTGAGCTCACCCTGCTCCAACGATCTCTTTATTGCAGCAGTTTGCAACTCGCAGGGTTGCGACACCTCCCCTTGTTCCGAGCTTAAAGCAGCAGCGTGCTGCTCTTTGCTTTCTGTAAGAGGATTTCTGGAAGTGCAGGCAGGGACATCCTCCATGGCTCACTGGCACTGAGCTGGGAGTCTTCTGGGCTACAAGAGTCGTTTGAAAACAATAAATCATCCCCACAGAAGTTTTAAACATCACGTTGAAGGCTGACTCTGTGTTTCTGATGTTCTTCAAGAGGTTTTTCTGTGCCTTTTTTCTGTGCCTTTGTATTGGGAAGGAGTTGACTGTGAGGATGTGAGGGTGGGCAGGCCCTGGCACAGGGTACCCAGAGAAGCTGTGGCTGCCCCTGGATCCCTGGCAGTGTCCAAGGCCAGGCTGGACAGGGCTTGGAGCAACCTGGGACAGTGGAGGGTGTCCCTGCTCGTGGCAGGGGGTGGCACTGGATTGGCTTTAAGGTCTCTCCAGCCCAAACTCTTTTGTGTTTCTAGGATTCTTCAGTTAAATCCCTAGAGGGACCTCAGACAGCAGCTTACGCATCTTGCAGTGTCTTTTTGGAAGATTTGATCTTGGCTTCTTCCAGCTATGTAATATTGTAAGTTTAGATAGAAAACAGCTCTACAAAGGGGTTGATTTAAATGGATTTCATTCCTGACTCTTGTAACCACAGAGGAGGGACGTTCTCTAGCAGTTTAACAGATTTGTGTTACTAACAGGAGTAACACATGAGTGGTACAGGGCTGCTCAGGGAGAAAAATGTTCCTTGTTAATCTGTTTTACTTCATTTAACCCATTCTCCTCAAAGCTGGGGCTGGTGTTACTGCAGAGCACAGGGCTCTTGTCTCCCGAGTTTGATGAGGGCCAGGAATCAGGGATTTGAGGGCTGTGGATATGGGGAGTTGAGGGCTGAATCCAGGAACTCCCCAGGCCACGCATTTGGGGAGTTCAGGGCTGTGAAGCTGGGGAGGTGAGGACTGAATTTGGGGAGTTGAAGACCATGAACTCAGGAGCTGAGGGCTGAATCTGGGGAGGTGAGGACTGAATTCACAGAGTTGAGGGCTATGAACTCAGGGAGTTGAGGACTGTGGGTGTGGGTGGTGTGAGTTCCACAAATAACCGATATTAAAAGAACAGAGACTTGGGGAAATTGTCTAAACCACTTCACAATCCTCAGTTTGATGCTGGACCTGTCCTGCTCAGGGAAAATTGAGGTGTCTGTGTGTGTGGGCTCTGTAGCGCTGAGATTCAGCAGGGGGAAGGTTTGGGGACGTGTCGTGGTGTACAGCTGCTTCTTTATGTGAGTCCTGCTGGGTGACTGCAGGAGCAGACACTGCTTTCTTGGTGCTGGACAGTCACCTGATTGCTCAAGAGGCTTAGTGGTGTTTGTGAGTCCAGGCTGTGCCCTGGTGTTGTTCCATGGGCCTAGGGCAGCACTGGGCTGGCCAAAGCCTCTGTGGCCAGTGGATTTGGAGGGACAGGAGGCTGTAGTGAGGTCCCTGAGGTTAATTAGTGCTTTCCTGGTGTAACTGGTCACTGATTCTTTGATTTATGCTGCTCAGGAGTTTGGGAACACTGGGGCTGGTGGCATCTGAAAAGCTCAGCTGTGGAGTGAGCAGAAACCAGAACAAAGTTGTGTGGTTTGTGTCTTCTGGATAAATCAGTCAAAGCTCCAGTGCAGAATGGGGGTGAGTTTAAGCTTGTAGAGAATCCCTTCTGAAGGCCTGGATGGTTGAATTTATTGTTTTATTTTGGTGCACAGCTACTCCTTTTTTTGCTGGGAAAATGCTCTCTGTGGCCCAGTCAGACAGGAGGGAGCTGCTGTCTCTGATCAGGAGGAACCAGGACTAGCTGTGTGGTGCCAGTTATTCATTGTTCTGTACAGGATCAGAATCCCAGATGGCTTTGGGTTGGAAGGAACTTTAAAGCTCATCCAGTGCTACTGTCTGTCATGGCAGGGACACCTTCCACTATCCCAGGCTGCTCCAAGCCCTGTCCAGCCTGGCCTTGGACACTGCCAGGGATCCAGGGGCAGCCACAGCTTCTCTGGCTATAGGGCTGCCCTTCCCTCTGCTGTGAGCAGCATTTAATGTGATTTGTCCAAGGTTTAGTTTTTTTTCATCCTCGTAAACTATCTGAGTCTGGTTTTTGCCTTGGCTTCTCTTCAGGTGGAGGTAGTGGCTCCTGCAGGAAGCTTCCAAGGAATTGCTTCTTCCTTTATGTTTTAGTTCTGAGTAATCTCCACTTTGGCTCATTTTCAGGTCAAAATGCTCCTGTCTTAAATGATACTGTGAGCATCAGGCTCAAATTTTGGTCTCTTCAGATCTGTGGAGGGGGATTTGTGATTAGTAACTTACTCATGTTTAACTAGAGGTAGGTGAGTCTTGCCTTGGAGCACTGGTGTAGTGCTTGGTGACCCTCCCACTTCCACTTCTGCAGCCTTGTGCTTGGAGGAGCTGACAGGAGCTTTTTGAGGTCTCTGGAATCTGTGACTGCTTTTCCTGTGGGGTTGATGCAGCAGCTTAAAACTGGCTTAGAAATGAAACCAAAAAAGCCCAAACTGCCCCTGACCTTGTGTGTCAGAATGGCTGCCCATACGCCTGGGATGAGCAGCCTGGGAGCTCTTCCAGGACAGCTTTCTGGGAAGAATTAGGAGCTTTGGGCAGTGCTGAACACCCGTGAAGGTGTGATTGGTCAGGTAGGTGGGGGAGGTCTGGGTGGAAGAGGCTGTGGTTGGGTTTCTAAGGGGCTTTGCAATGCCCTGGCTCTGCTTGTCATGGGATGTTCTTGGTGATTCAGGTGTTGCAAGAGATGTTGGGATGCCGTGGAAGCATTTGTGAACTTCTTAAAGGCATTTGCTGTAACCTGGGAGCACTGGGATTTCTCAGGCTCTGGTTTAATTAACTTGATTGTTGCCGGACCAGAAGAGCAGTGAGGGGAGCAGGGGCAGCCTTGGAGCTCCAGTCCTGTGGGAGCCACAGCCTCAGCTGGGGCTGGACCTTGGCTCACCTGCTGCTTGAAGGGATTACTTCCTCCTGAAGTATTTTCCCTGGAAAAACCAATCCTGAGCTTGTGAAGTCACGTTTTCTGTGTTAGGGCCGTGCTGAGTCAGACCCAGGCAGGGATGCCTGGGGGAAGCAGAAGAGCAGGAGAAACTCGTGATAAACTCTTCCATATTTGTTTGATATTCTTTTCCTCCATTAACTGGTCACTTATTTCTGACCTCCCATGACCTCTTCCCCTCTGTGATAACCTGGGGGAACACTTGAGAGGATGCTTTGTGTGGAGAACTTCCTTCTGCTGCAACCTGTCCTTGGACTTTGTTTCCATGTCTGTCACAGTGAATGACCATGACTTTCTTCCCTGCTTTATATTCTTTCTCCTTGGATATCTTTGTGCTGAGGAAGTGTGGAAAGGGAAGACTAATCCTTGCTTTTCCAGGTTCTGTAACTTCCACAGTAATTTCAAGTGGACACTGATGTTGTTTAATTGACCATGATAAGCACCACCTTAAAGATCATCTCCTCTTAGACAGAAAAGAATTATTTGGGTTTGTTTTCTGGAATTCTGCCGGGCTGGATGGCAGAGGGCAGTTGGGAGCTGTGAGCCAGCTGGGTATAAATCCTGTTGTGTGGATAAATGCCTTCTGCTGGAACCTGTTCTTGGATTTTGTTTCCCTGTCTGTTTACAGTGAATGATCACAACTTTCTTCCCTGCTCTGTGTCCTTTCCCCTTGGGTATCTTTGCGCTGAGGAGTTCCCTTAGGAAGTAGGTAGGGGGAAAACTTGCTCATCCTGGGCCGTGTCCAGGGAAGGTTGGCACCTCTGTGGGAGTGATGGCTGGGAAACACATGGTGTGGGAACACTTGAAGAGCAAGGGAGGGTGTCACCTCCCAGAGCAGCAGGTGAACACAAGGTGCCTTGCTCGGGGACAGGAGGGACAAGAAGGAAACTTGGGGACAGGAGGGACAAGAAGAAAGCTGTGCAGATCAGCCCAGGGGCTTCCCCCCGCCCTTGGGAGAGGTGAAGGGATCGGGGAAGCAACAGGATTGGGCCAGGAGAAAGTGAAAGCAGCAGATCCAGTGTTTGGGGAGCTGCTGTTGAGGGCTCTGGTGCCTCCTCCCCACTCCAGTCACTGATGTCCTGTATTACCAGTCAGGGAGAGCAAAGGAGAAGAACTTACAGGGAACTTCTTTGGAGTGTTCTCCCCTCCCCACTCCTGGCACTGGGAGCTCTCAGGGTTTCTGGGTTGTGCTTGGCTGAGTGCTCTGGATATTGGGAAGGAATTGTTCCCTGTGAGGGTGGGCAGCCCCTGGCACAGGGTGCCCAGAGAAGCTGTGGCTGCCCCTGGATCCCTGGCAGTGTCCAAGGCCAGGCTGGACAGGGCTTGGAGCAGCCTGGGACAGTGGAAGGTGTCCCTGCCACAGGGATGGTCCTGAGGTCCCTTCCAAGCCAAACATGATTCTGTTCCGCCTTGGCAGTGCTGTCTGTGAACACCTCTGTGCTCCCAGGCAGTTGTGTGGAGTCTGTTCTGTGAATAAATCCATGACTTTATCCTTTTCCCCTCCAATGCTGGGCTCAGACCTGTGGGAGGTTTGAAGATCCATGGCTGGTGCTGGGCAGGCCTGGATCTGTGGAGCTCAGACTGCCCAGGGGAGCTCTGTTGGGGTGGTGGTGGTTGGACCTCCTTCACAGCCTTGTTAACCCAGAAGAGATCCATAAATCCCAGTGCCAGGGAATGGAAGGTCTGGCTGGGCATGGCCTGTGCTGAGATCCAGAAGCTCAACCACCACTTTTGCTCTGTGGCTGTTCCTAGGAGGTTTCCTGGAACTTGAATTAGGTTCGTGATCTTTCCAGATGTTTCAAGGCACAGAACAGAGCAGGCAATAAGCAGGGCCTAAGTGCAAAGTGAAAAATAAGATTTTTTGGGTTTTGCAGAGCCCAGAGTTGTCCTAAGTCTTTCCTAAGCAGAAGAGAGGCTTATGGATGTGTGGGATCAGCAGAGCAGCTGTCCCAGCTGGGCTCTGACATGTGGTTCATGTGTTAAAGCTGGCCTCTGGCAGTAGATTAATGTGGTGATACTTGAGCTGATTAAAAGTGTCCCTTTCTGTGGCAGCAGGGATGTTTTCCACCTCTGGAGACTTGGGGAATCCCAGAATGGTTTGGGTTGGAAGGGACCTTAAAGTTCATCCTGTTCCAACCCTGACACCTTCCACTGTCCCAAGCTGCTCCAAGCCCTGTCCAGCCTGGCCTTGGACACTTGCAGGGATCCAGGGGCAGCACAGCTTCTCTGGGCAGCCTCAGTGCTTCACCACCCTCACAGGGAGAAGTTCCTTCCATATAGCCAACCTAAACTTCCTCTTTTCAGTTTGAAGCTGTCCTGCCTTGTCCTAGTGCTGCAGTTCCCAATCCAGAGTCTTTCCTCTGCTTCCCTGTGCCTCAGGCACTGGAAGGGGCTCTGAGGTCTCCACACAAGCTTCTCTTGTCTTTCCCAGCTCTGTCCAGGTGGATCCACGTGCAGGAATGTTGGTCTGTAGGAATGCTGGTGCTGAGGATAAATGATCAGTTTGCTTTGAGCAGGGCAGATTGTGAGCTTTTACAGTAATCCCAAGGGAGCACACACTGGGAGTCTCTGGATTGTGGAAGGAATGTTCTGGTGAGACTCTGAGCTCAGAGTAGGGATTTTGGTGCAGTCTGGGAGCAATCAGAGCCCTGGGCTGTGTCATAGCTGTGAGATTGTCACTTCCTTTGTGCTCCAGAGCTGGGCATGGGCAGTTATGCCAGGAATGAGCAAGAAAAAGCTGAAAGGGTCAGGTGAAGAGCGAAACAAGAGCTCTAGGTGGGAACAGGGCAGAGGGAATTCATGGTGGGATTGATGACTGCAGGGCAGTGGTAATAAAAACCCCCTTTTTCTAGAGGTTTTTGATGTCATCGTGAGCAGAACCTAAAAGGGGAAATGAAAGAACTTTGTGGTCATGGGGTCCAGTCTGAGTCCTGGCCACGTCCTGGTCTGAGTGTCGAGGGAGGCTCTGCAGGTCCCTGTGCCACCCTGCAGGACTCTGTGCCATGGGGCCACCCTGCAGGTCCCTGTGCCACCCTGCAGGTCCCTGTGCCCATGCTCCTGAGCTAACCCTGCTGCTTGTGTCCCCAGGAGTGGCAGCCATGGCCATCCTGTTCGCTGTGGTGGCGAGGGGCACCACCATCCTGGCCAAACACGCCTGGTGTGGAGGGAACTTCCTGGAGGTGACGGAGCAGATCCTGGCCAAAATCCCATCTGAGAACAACAAACTGACCTATTCCCATGGGAAGTGAGTAACCCCTCTCTTTGGGTGTGGGGGCACACCAGTGGGGATGGGAATAAACTGAGTGTGTTTGGGTTTTTTCTGTAATTCTGAAATTTTTTCATGCAAATTCCCATTTGATAAAATATGCAGTCTGCTCAGTAGCTACTTTTGTCCCCCAGAACTTTGCAGCATAACCAGGATTTGAGTTTAGCTCCAGCAGCAGCACCAAGGTAGTTGATACAAAATCAAGCTTTCTATTTTTACACAATTCCAAAGTGAGCTGGAGCATGCCTGGCTGTGGAATCTTTGGAGCTTGGCTTATGGAAGCTTTCCCTGGATTTTCTGAGGCTTGGATGTGGCTTTAGATAAAACTGTCACCCTTCCTGGGCTGCTTGTGGATCCTGGGGGCTTTGAGACAAAGTACACGTGGAGTCTTCCTGAGCTGCCCCAAATCCAGTCTGCAGGACAGAGGGGTTTTTCCCAGGATTTTTCCAGCTCTGTGGACAGCCTTTGGTCAGTGTTTGTAGGACAGAGGGATAAGATGCTTCATCACCTGAGACTTCCTGCACGTGGGAAGTGGGTGAGTCAATGGGAACAAACTAAAATAACTGTGGAAGAAACAAATTTAGAGGTGTTGGATCCCCTTCCAGCTCTTTTTTTTGGAATTGGCAGCATGGCTGGATCCTTTCTGGTGCCCAAGCTGTTGTGTCAGAGCTGTTCTGTGGATTCAGGAGATGAGGGCTTCCCACATCCTTGCCTGCTTTGGGAGCACAGAAAGTCCCTGTGGGAGATATTTTTGAGGAAGTGCCTGCTCTGGAGTCTGACACACCTTGGATGCCGCAGCTTTTCTCTCTTGCTGGAATTTTAAGAATACAGTTATTCCTGTAAGTGAAAGGAAATAACTTTGCCTTGAGTGCAGTTCAACCAACTGAAAAGTTGAGTTTGAGGAGTGCTTCAGTGCATTTTTAGAGATAACTGGGCAGAGTGTGGAAGTTGTAATGCTCAATGAGCACATGGAGTTGTTCCTCCTGTCTGGAGTCTCCCAGGGATCCTCTGCATTGCCTGTAGGCTGGAGAATTCCCTGGATTCTGTCCAAGGTAGTTTATCTTGTTCTGAAACAGGAGAAAACTTGAGTTTCTCTGAACTCCCCAAATTCGTTTAATGGTTTTAACTTTTTGGTTTTAACTTCTGCGGTTTTTATACAATCTCCAAGGAGAAGCAGCCCTCTGGCATTGGGAGTTCCTGGGGTTGCTCTGTCTCTGCTGTTGGGCTCCTTCTTGGAGTCTCTGAGGAGCCTACAGGGTGGACTTCACCTCACTCCTTGCAGGAGAGTTGTGCATGTGCGAGGATTTTTGAGCATTTTTATGGGAACAGACCTTCAGGGCAGAAGCCTGTGCCAGGATCAGTGAGGGTACCCTACCCTCATTTACCTGGGATATGTTGGCATCTGTGCCAGCTCCTTAGAATAACTGGGATTTTATCTTCCCAACCCCCGAAGGCCCCACAGGCAGCTGTGTCTTTTAGAAAATGAGTTTTGTGACATCTTCAAATGACCATTTGTTCCTTCTTTTCACTTCCCTGCAGTTACCTGTTCCATTACATCTGCCAGGACAGGATCATCTACCTGTGCATCACAGATGATGTGAGTATTTGGGGCACAGCTCTGGCCCAGGCAGGCCATGGGAAGTTTGGGAATTTCGGTATCCATATGGCAGTTACCAGTGGGAGCTGATCTGAGATGCCTTTTTTTCCCACTGGAGCTACTGTAACATCAGTTACAGCTTTGAACTCAGCCTGGAGCTCAGATCAGAATTGTGGGATGGTTTGGGTTGGGAGAGACCTTAAAAATCATCCCATTCCCACCCCTGCCATGGGCAGGGACCTTTCACTGCCTGTGGATTGTGGGTTTTGAGGTGAAGTTCTTGGATTTGCCCAGTTTCTCTCTCACGGTGATGCAGAGACCATTCCAGTTGCCAGTGACATTTCCGTGGTGCTCCTAAATTCTGGAAGTGTTGAAGGAAAACCTCCTCCTCTGTGCAGGAAGGTGCCAGGCCCAGGATTGGAGCTGGGACAGCACTGGGGCTGCCCTCAGAACCTGGGATTCCCAGTACACACACAGACAGGCCAGTTAGGACTGGGAATTGCAGTCCCTCCATGCCCTGTGCAGGTTATTCCTGATGTGCTCTGCTCTCTTTTGCCAGGACTTTGAGCGCTCCAGAGCCTTCACGTTCCTGAACGAGATCAAGAAGCGATTCCAGACCACATATGGCTCCAGAGCCCAGACTGCCCTGCCCTATGCCATGAACAGCGAGTTCTCCTCTGTCCTGGCTGCACAGCTGGTGAGGCCTGACCTCCAGGCAATTCCCTGCAAGCCAAATTCCCTCAGGAATCCTCCTTGTGTTTCTGGGATGGGGCCTAAAGCTGGGGTGCTCCTGCACTGCAGCTGGGTTATGTCACAGTTCAGGGTGAAAATGGGTTGGGGTTACCAGTGATGGATGAACTGGAGACCAGAGCTCCATGGGAACAGTGGAAATGTCCAAACTGGTTCTAGTGCAAGGGAATGTCACTGACGGCAAAATTTCATTTACTGTTACACCATTTCTGTTCAGCTTCAGAACTCGAGTCTCTGGTAATCCCTGCCTGCCTCTGCCTTCCCTTCCCTCCATGGCAATTCCAGTGGCTTCTGGAGTGTGCTAGGATGTTTGCTTGTGGCACTGTGGCCTTTTCAGCAGGAAAGAAGCCTGGGCTTGGATTACAGTCAAGTACAGACCCATGGTAAACTCTCCAGGTGGTTTGCACTGAGGCTCCAAGGTTCCCACTCCCACAACAGGGGGGAGGAGTGGAAGGAAGGAGGTTCAAGGGCAGGATAAATTACTTATGAAAGGTCCCTGAGTTGAGATTTGCCTTGGACAGTTCCAGCCCCAAAAGAAAAAGTGTGAGGGGATTACGAAAGTGAGAGAATATTTATTTCACCCTCAGTTTGTCCTGTGGAGCTGAGCTGATGTCGAGGATGATGCTGAATTCTAAGTGCAGGTGCTGTGGGCAGGGTGAACTTTTCCATTGCTATGGCTCCAGGGTGGATTCTGCACAGGCAGAACAGTCACAGTCCCATTTAAAGACACCCCCAGGTTTCCAAACTATTCTGGCAGCTCTGGGTCTGTTCTTGGACTCCTGAAGGACGAGGTTGGGCTGGAATCTGCTTCCCTCTTGGAGTTCTGTGCTGATTTCATTTCCACAGGGCTCTAACAGAGCCTTGTCCAGGCCATTTTCAGGAGAGCTCTTTACTGCTGTGAATTTGGATTTGTGTGTTTGGGGTGTGCAAAGCCCACAGCTGCCACACAGCAGAGATCTGAGATAATTGTGTTGCTTTCTGTATTTTATTCCCAGCAGCATTTGCATGTATTTTCCAAAGGATTTCAGTGCAGCGTTTGCATCACCCTTCTAGAACCAGAGGCATCTCGCAGAGCACTTCATTAACTTTCTTCTAATTAACTTGACTTGCAGTGTGACCTGGATCTGCAAACACCCTGCCCTGCTGCAGTGGGGGAGAGGAGGAGGTGCAGCAGAGAGCAGTTTTTTGGTGTGGTATTGGGCTGCTGTTAAAACACGAGCTGTTTGTGTACAGGGAATGGTGCAGTTGGTGCTTTTCCCAGGATTTGGGCTGCAGAGCTGCACTTCCAGCACCTGCAGGGACAGCAGGGCTGGGAAAGGACAGGGCTGCTGCTACAGGGCATAATGTCCAGCGAAATGAGTGAAGTCAGGTGGGAGATAGAGAAGGAATCAGGAGCTGTCCAGTGTCCTGGAAGATCAGTGGTGCTCTGTGTGCTCAAACCCTCAGGCTTTTCAAGGAAAGGCCTTTGGATTTCATGCTTGAGACTCTTCAGAGCCTTAATGAGCTATGAATAACTTGATAACCTGAGCAGTGTTGGCTTGGTGGGGTTTGTTGGGAGGTGTCTATTGAATTAAAGACAAGATGTCCTTGGAATGTTGGCTTTAGGGGTCATCCCCACGGTGTAGCTGGGGCTGTGCCTGTGGGGTAGGAGGCTCTCAGTGCTCTGCTGGGGCTGTTCTCCAGAGCCCTGGCTCTTTTCCTGCTGATCTCTGGAAAGGGCCAGGTTTGGGGGTGTCACAGGTGCAGGAGGAGGGGCCCTTTGGTGGGGACAGCAAAGCTCTGGCCTCCAAGCGTAGGAATTCTGGAGCACTCCCAGCTGTACCAGTTGTGTGTAGGGCTGCAGGGGGAGGCCAGGGCTCTGAGGGAGGATTTGCACCTGCACTGTTCCTGCCTGAAGTTTGCACTGGCATTTGGGACAGTAGCCTGCGTGCCACAGGGACTGGGGAAGATGGTTTGGAGCAGGGAGTTCATTCCAGGAGCTGCTCCTTGGTTTCCACAGCAGAGGGAGAGCAAGGAATAGTAATGCCAGTGCATAGTAAATGAGATTAACTTCCTGTGTGTGAGAGGACGGAGTTCTTCCTCTCCAGGCTTTGATATGTGGGGGCTGAAACTACAGGAAGTGCTGACTCATCACTTTATAAGCTGTTCAGGGCTGGAGTAAGCTGGGATTGCCTTATCAGAAGAGCCAGGCAGTGTTTGGAGCCACAGGGCTGATACTCCTCTAAATCCCAGCCTTTCCATCTCCCTCGGCCCAGGAGGAGCTGCCTGCCCGAGCTTTTCCATATTGCTGGGATGCAGGTGTCAGCTGAGGGGAGTTCAGCGAGGACAGAGCTCTTCCCTCCTGTGGTTCTCTGGGATGTGGTGGCTGACATTCCCTGGAGTGCAGGAGCAGGGATGCTCTCCAGGTGGCTCCTGTGTGAGGCTGAGGGGGGAGGCAGAGATGCTGCCCCAGCTCAAGTGCAGCAAACAGATAATCCTGGAAAGGGAGGCTGTGCTTCCACTAAAACCAGTGCCCAGCTTTGATAATGTGAAACCTCCTGGAAATCTCCCCCTGAGGAGAAGGTGGAGGAGATGTTGGATTTGGTGCTATCACCACGAGTTGACTGCCTCAGTGGGTATGTCAGTGTCAGACTCTTGCTCCCTGGGCTGTCAGAAGTGGATGAAAATTGAGCTTTATCCAGAAGAAAATCAGGATTAAAGCAGCCACATGGGTGATCATGGAGCAGAGCAGTCATGATGGGAACAGTGACTTAAAATCCATGCAGGAGTAGCAGAACTCAGTTCCCTGATACTGAATGCACCTTGGTTTCCCTCCTGCAAACACTGAGGCACCTTTAACCTGGTGTTGGCTTGTGCTGCTCTTGCCCACCCCGAGCTGTGCAGGCACCAAAGGATCCCTGGGATCCCAAAACATATGGGAACAGTCTGTCACTTGTGAAGGGAATTGAGGGGGAGGGATGACAGGAATGGTGCTCAGGATAACACAGCAGAGGGGTTGGGAGCAGCAAAACTGTCAGTGAGTGCTTGAGTGTACCCAGGGGGTGACATGGGGGATCCTCTGGGATGGCTCCAGGACATGGGATGGCTCCTGACTGCTCCATTGCTTTTGGAAGGGCAGTCAGGCCCCTCAGACTGCCCACCTGCAACATCTGGTGTGGCATTGCCAAACTGCTGGCTTGTTGAGGTCCTCTTTTCACTGCTGGTTTGGTTTTGAGGCTCCTGTTTTCACTGACTCTTGGTTTGTTGAGGTTCCCTTTTCACTAGATCCTGGTTTGTTGAAGGTCCTGTTTTCACTGATGGTTGGGTTTTGAGGGTCCTGTTTTCCCTGATTCCTGGTTTGTTGAGGGTCCTGTTTTCCCTGATTCCTGGTTTGTTGAGGGTCCTGTTTTTCCTGATTGCTGGTTTGTAGAGGTCGTGTTCTCCATGACTCCTGGTTTGTGGAGAGTCCTGCTCTCACTGCCTGTTCTCTGTTGCAGAAATACCACTCAGAGAGCAAAGGCCCAGACCAGGTGGCAGAGACACAAGCCCAGATTGATGAACTCAAAGGGATCATGGTCCGGAACATAGGTACTGCTTCTCTTGGGAAATGCCCTCTGCAGCTGCTTTTATTTTGGGTTTCGGCTTTGACAGTCTGACCAGTCCAAACAGAGGGTTAGATCTGGAATTGACCAAAATTTAGCCCCAAAATGCAGTCTATGTGATGTGAGGCTGTTCCTTAAGCCCCTGGCAGTCCCAGGAAGGCTGGGAACTGCAGCCAAGAGCTCCTGGCATGGGGTTGGGTGTTGGGAGCAGCTTTTTGCACTGGGATTTCACCTTCAGATGTGGATTTTTGTCTTTTCCCAGACCTTGTGGCACAAAGAGGAGAAAAGCTGGAGCTGCTGATTGATAAAACAGAGAATCTCGTGGATTCGGTGAGTCTGGGGAGAACCTGGGAATGGGGAAATTGTGTTACTGGACCAGCTGTGCTCTACAGGGAGCAGGGAGGTGGAGACAGCACCTGGAGACACTTAAAAATGCAGAAGCATTGAGACCTGCAGGGAATCCTTTTCCCTCCTTAAAGCTGTTCTATAGCTGCATTCCAGCTTGGGAAACATCCAGCTTCCTCTTGCTTCTCTGTGCCACAACCAGCCAAGGGCTGACATGTTCTTGTCCTCATCCCTCGTGCCCTAGGTGGGGAAAACCCACTCTTTATCTGCAGTGATAGGAAAGATAAAATCACAATTAACGCTTCCCCGGCATCCTGGTCTGAAGGCAGCTGGATGCAAATAAACTGGAAAATGTGCATCTCTGGAGTTGTTCTGATACCAGCAGGGAGAGTGTGGCTGATTTAAAATTAAAAAAGCTGAGTTGTTCCATCTAAATTTTAAAGACTCTGGAGCTACTTGGAGTGTTTCTGAGAAAGTGAAGACTAAAAAAACCCCCAAATTAATGTAATTATAAAGCACTGTTATCTAGTAAAGTGCTGTGCTCTCTGGAAGCTTTTTGTCTTTCTTTTGGGAATCCCTGGCCCTGGCTCAGTGTCCTCCTCTGCAGCATCCTGGCTTGGTGCCCAGTTCCCGTGGCATCCAATCCAACCTTCCAATCCTCATCCTGGGGGAGTGCCAGGAGCTCCTGTGTGGGGCTTGTGGGGATCCAGTGACCTCTGAGCTGTCAGGAAGCCTTCATGCTTTGAAGAGGCAGTAGAGATGCCTGGAGCTTATCCAGCAGGGAGCAGAGTCCTCCAGCTCCCAGGTGTTCAAACCTTCCCATGTCCTCAGGTGTGGCAGGAGTGAAAGATCAGGTGATGCTTTAGGGAAAGGGACTGGAATTCCTTCAGGAAGTGGGCTGAGTTCATGGTGGAGCTGTCCCAGGGAGTGCTGGTTCTTGGAAACCACAGGGAAAAGAAGGGATGTGATGGGAGGGGATGGGATGGGAAATTCTTCAGTGTGAATGTCCTACAGCCCAGCAGGGAGTGGCTCTGGAGATCCAGGGCTGACATTCCCCACCTTGGGAATGGGCTCCAAGGCAGAACTGCAGTTCACAGGGATGTGGCTCCTGGTGCAGCGTCCTGGAGGGTGTTTGGTGGGGAAAGCTGGCACTACCCAGTGGAATGAGCTGCTGGAATGGCTGGTTCTGGGCACTGCTGCATTCTTCCTGAGCTGTTCAGGGAATGGGTGTGGGAACTGCTGCACTGACCCAGCCTGGTGGGTGTTTTGGTGCCCAAACCCTATTTTGAATGAGTGGAAGTGCAGAATACAGAGAGGAGACTTGGAATGGGACAGTCACAAGCTTTCCATAACAGGTTACCCAGAGAAGCTGTGGCTGCCCTGGATCCCTGGAAGTGTCCAAGTGTTGGACAGGGCTTGGAACAACCTGGTCTAGTGGAAGGTGTCCCTGCCATGGCAGGGGTAGAATGGGATGAGCTTTAGGTCCCTTCCAACCCAATCCATCCTGGGTTTTTCCTTGTTTTCTCTCGCAGTCAGTCACTTTCAAAACCACCAGCAGGAACCTCGCCCGAGCCATGTGTATGAAGAACCTCAAGCTCACCATCGTCATCATCATCGTGTCCATTGTAAGTGTGGAGCACAGGAACCTGGAGCTCCTGGGTCAGGCTGAACCTCTGGAAAACACCAAACCCCCACCACTATCTTGAGCTCTGTGTGTGCTGAGCTCTGCCTGGAAGAGTAAAATGAGTGTTCTGATGGTCTTGCGTGAGGAGGGGGTGAAGGGTCTGGGGCATGAGTCGTACAAGTCCTATAAGGAGGGGCTGGAGGGGCTCGGTCTGGAGAAAAGGAAGCTCAGGGGGGACCTTCTCGCTCTGCAAACACCTGGAAGGAGGTTGTGGTGAGGTGGAGATTGGCCTCTTCTCCCAGGCAAGTGGGAAAATGGCCTTGAGTTATGTCAGGGAGGTCAGGTTGGATATGAGGAAAAATTCCTTCCCTGACAGAGAGGTTAAGCCTAGGGCAGTGTTGGAGTCACCATGGAGGTGCTCAGAAAATGAGTGGATGTGGCACTTTGTGGTGTGGTTTAGTGGAGATGGGATTTGGTCAGAGGTTGGACTCGATGATCCTGGAGGTCTTTCCCAACCTTTGTGATCCTCTGAGAGGAGATTGGAGCACTGTGTCCATGAGCTGCCTGCTCTCCCCAGGAGCAGCTGAGGTGCCCTGCTTGAGTTGGGGTGGCTTTTTAGCCCTCAGTCCTGGTGGGATCTCCTGATGGAACCCTGAAGTGGCTTTTTCTGGTGTGCCAGTTCCCCTCCAGCTGTTCCAACTGTAGCTGGAGCAAGGTGAGGGTGCTGGAGGGTGACTGCAGGGTGAGGGTGGGCAGTACTTTGTCACCTCCTCCATGAGGACGGTTCTAGCTGCAGGGATGTGGAGGAGGCGAAGGTGTTGGACAAGTTCTTCAAGGCTTTGACAGTCTGGGGGTTCCAAGCGTGTGCTATATGGCAGTTGATGAATGCTGGGAATCCCTAATTCCCTACAGCATTCCCATTTTCCCTCCCCAGGTGATCCTGTACATCATCCTGTCGGCAGTGTGTGGCGGGCTGGCCTGGCCCAGCTGTGTGTAGAAGTAACTGGAGCTGCTGTTGGTCACTTGGAGATGAGGCAGAGTGTGAAGAAGCAACCTGCAGAGTAACTCGCACCTGTCACCACTGCCACCTTCCCATCCTCCCGTCCCTCCAGGACTTCAGACTTTTTGCCTTATCACCCAAACAGACCCAGCTGGTCGCTGCTCCCGCAGCTGTGACTTCAAGAGTGGGCTGGGTTGATTACTTGAAAGGATTTTTTGTGTTCCTTTTGCTGTCCCAATGCCACCCTTCTGGAGGATTGTGTGCATGCTGGCCCCGTGTCCGTGTGGCTTTGCACGTGGATGGGGACAGGAGTGGCTGCAGCTGTCCCACCTGGGGTGGAGTCAGAGCAGGGTTTGGGCGGGCTGAGCCACACTAATGGGGACAGGACGGTTTGAGTTCCCACAGAGCCTCTCCTGCACATCTGGCCACATGTGGCTCTCAGTGCTGCACCGCATGGAGGTCATGGGTTGATCCTGGTTGGAACAAATGGGGTCTGGGCTTTGTGCACTCACAGGTGGAGGTGCTGCTGCTGGGGGAATCTCCCTCTTCCTGGAGGTGATCCTGCAAGCAGGAGGAGGGTATGGGGTCACCTCAGCGTTTGCAAGGAATGGCTGCCGCTTCATCCTCACTTCTTCCTCATCTCCCCCCTGCACTGGTGGCTGAATGGACACAGTAAAGGAGACGGTTACACACAGTTCAGGGTGAAGTAATTGGTCTGCTTTCTCACTGATGATTTCTCCTGCTCTTCTTTGGAGGGTGGACTGCAATGAATATAATTCTGTCACTGGCTACGGCGAATTTGGGGCCAATCTGGCTTGATAAGGTGTCAGGGAGCTGCTGCTGCTTGTTCTTCTCCTGGAAGGTGTGCACGGAACTGGAGGACAGAGAAGGGTTGGCACTGATGGCTGGTGACTCTCCAAGGTCTGAGGGAAAAAGGCTCTGCCAGAGGATGTAGTAACGTTCTCTGGAAGGATTTCAAACCAAACCCAAGGCTGGTAACCAAATGCAGGCTCAGGGGTGCTGTTTCTGTCCCAGCTGCACATCTCCATCCCCAGCCAGGCCTGCCTGAGGGAGCTGGAGCTGCTGGGGCCTGGGCAAGGGCTGGTGGCACTTCTGTCCTGGAGCTGACAGGCTCCTTTCCCAGGGAAGAAACAGAAACACCCTTCAGGTGTGAAGTAATCTGCCTTTGGCCCAGGAAAGTCAAGGTGTGGGAAGGGGAGGCTTCATTTGGTGCCTGAGCTGGAGCACATGGCTGGTGCCCTGGGGTGCTGGTGACACTGGCAGGGTGGTGATTGTGGCTCTGCTGCTCCTTCATGCGTGACACTGACCCTGGAGCTTCCCAGCAGGTCCCACATAAAGAGTTCTCCTATAAATAGTAGCTCCTTTGGATTTGTCTTCTGCTGGCCTCAAGTTTCACCACTGGTGATTGGACCTTGATATCCACAAAGTGTCAGCAGCCACTGGCATCTGCTTCTTTCTGTTCCTGAATGTAAAGCTTAGAGAATCCCTCCCTGCAGCTCCTGCTCCTTCAGCCCCAGGTACAGCTCTGCATGTTTTAGGGATCATGCTGTTACCATGTTCATTTGGATGATTTCTTCTCTTATGTACAAATAATTTTTAAAGAAGATCCTTCCTTTCCTTTTCAAGGATACACTGAGGCATTAGTGTAAAAACAACATTACCTTGATTTCAATAAAATTCCTGTACAGAAAGCAGAGTTCCTTAATTTTGTGGGAGCCTTTGACTTACCTTAGGAATGCTCAGTGCTGATGCAGGATTAGGTTTTGGAAGCAGGCTCATACATCGGGATGAGGGAATTGGATTTCCTCTTGGACTTGCAGAAACTGTTGGAGTTGTTGATTGTTATCTCAGTTTGAGGCAAAGTTGCATTTTAATATTAGCCAGGGCTTGGGATGATAGAGAATATTGGAAGCTGAAGGGAGATCACTTGATGTGAGAAGAGTTTAGAAATATGAGAGGATAAAATTAAATGAAGAGCTCCTGAGTGTGATGGTTCTTACAGAGCTGTGCTCAGTGTTCCCCTCCTGAACAGGGACAGCCTCTACCAAGTGCTTGTCAGCATCAAGTTTCTGTTGAAAATGCCTCTGAATCCAAGCAGAATCCAACCTCAGCGCCTTTCTGCTGCTCTGCTCAGCCTGGAACTCTATCCAGGTCTGCATCTCCACGGCCATCCCGGCTGCAAAACAGTGGAAACAATCCCACCCGCCTCGTGGGCTTTAACTAGGGTGTAACCTTCAACTATTTAATATTTTACTCTTTCAGGAAGTTTTTGTTCTTTACCTAGTGTTAAATATCCACGAAAATGCTGCAGCACCACTCAGGTGGCTGCAGAGAAAGGCAGTGCCTAGAAAGTCACCTTTGGAATACAGAGCACAGGAAAGACAACAGGGGAACCCCCAAGTAATAGAGAAATCAAACAGATGTTGCTGGTCTTTTACCTTTCCGTGCCCTGAGAAGATCACTGTCACCAGGTTCCAGCTGTGCCAGCAGGTAGAAGTCATAGAAAATGCTCTGCAGAAGGGAAAAGCCTCAGCAGGGCAGTGCTGTGACCCTGCTGAGCTTCACCAGGGTGGGAGAAGCTTCTCTGTGTGCACTCAGCTGTGTCTGACCCTGTGGAGGGGAGGGGGTTGCAGCCAAGGGGGTCACAGCAGCAGCTCCAGCTGAGGCTCCTGGGCCTCTTCTCTGCCCTGTAACTGCTGCTGGTGCCAGTCCTGCTGCCATAGTCCTCAGAGGGGCTGACTGGTGACACAGGAACACTTCTGGGCCCCTCACAGCACTGTGGTACCAACTGGCTCTTCCTCTTTTCCTTGATCAAAAGTGATCTCTGCAGTGCAGGATCCCGCAGAGCTTCCCTTGTGCTGCTTCCTGGATTTGGTTCTGCTCAGACCATGTGTGGATGTTTTAGGAATGGCACAAACTGAGGGCTGTGGTTTTTTTCCTGTTCTAACACCCACCTTGTTGTTCTGATCTCCAAGGAATTAAAGGTAAATTTCACACCTTGCATCCTACCAGACTTTAATGAAGCCGTGTTTATCCTTGCAGAGCTCTTTTCCGTCAGGAAAACCCTCATTCCTGGCACAAAACTCACTCCACGTCAGGCTCAGTGTTGGAATAAAGCAGATCTATTTCAGCACCATAACATTTTATTAAACTACACTATCAAAGTCACATTGATGGCAGGGAGAACATTGCTATCAGTGCGTATTTCCTGGACTAAGACTGTATTTGTAGCATCCAGCACTTGCTGAGGAAAAGGACACTGGAACAGAATCCTTAAGAGACAGTAGAAAACTTCTACAAAAGTCAGGGCAGTTGGGAACCAGCTGAGAGCTCAAACACTTCAAGCCAAAAGTTGTCAGGGAGGGCGAGTTTTAAAAAGTTTACTCTTACATGGTGTTGAGCTTGCTCAGCTGAGGTAAGAAGGTGCTGGTGACCAGCAGTTTTTAACTGGCATCCCTGTCCCTGTCTGTTCACACCCCACACAAATATTGTGTACTGCTCCTTGTGACCTGTGCTGACACCTGGATACAACAGCTCAAAGTGTTCTACAGTTATAAAAACCTGCTGCAGCTCTAGACCAAACAATAAAAAGTAGCAGAAATACATTCTATACAGAAGTAAAAAAAAAAAACCAAACCAAACCCAGCTGAGTTTCAGACAAATATTAGAGTACATCAGGTTGGATTTAAAAAGTCTCAATTCTAACACCTACGTCACTATTTCTACTCTCCACGAGCTCCGCCACAGCACCAACTCAGAGCTGCTTCTGGCACAGAGGACACCCCCAGCCTTTGCAGCATCCCTGGGAGGGAATGGTGACAGACCTTCCCGAGGGCTGCAGGCAGGGTTGTGGATGAAATAAGGCTTTTTCAGTCTTCCTGGGAAGACTCAAGGTTCAGTGGAGTGTTGGAGCCATCTGTCCCTGCACTGGCTCTTGGCAGAGCAGAGGTGGTTGGTGAGAGCACAGGAATGAGGAATATGTACAGCAGTCTGCAGGGAGAGGGGCTCAGGTGCCTTTCCCAGTGAGAGTGTGCCCAGCCAGCTGGGATCTGCTCCACGGAGGCCTTGTGGGGTGTCAGTAGCACCCATCCTTCCAGGAGTCGTCCTCGGGGGCCTGTGGGGTCTGTGCTGCCTGGAGGAACCTGGGGGAGACAAAACAACATGTCAGGGACAGCTCTAGGCACAGCCCAGGCGCCTGGGGGACACAAAGCAACACGTCAGGGACAGCGCCAGGCAAAGCCCTGTGGTGGAAGACAGGTTTGGGTTTGGGTTGCCAGCATCTCCCTGCCATGGGTGAAGTGCTGCTGTCACACCTTGAGCACCAGCAGCACCAATCTGAGGCACTTTAGGGATATTCAGTGCCTGTTACTGGGTGCTTAAACACTGATACCTGCCAAGTTAACGCTGTTGTGGCTTTAGCCTCTTGACTGAGTCTGAGAGAAGTATTTTTCCATGCAAATAGAGCTGAACACATGAAAAATAATCAGGTATGTGGAGTACTGATATAAGTTAAGAGATTAAAAACTCCCTTTTTAGTATGTTTTCAAAGGAAGTAGATACATTTCAACGTAAGGCTCCAATGGGACATTAAAGATCAAGAAGCACTGATTGCATATTAGTCTGATATCAGTCATATCATAAGTCTGAAGCAATTTAATTTCCCTCAATCATGGAAGTCTGGACTGTAGCATAAATGCTGTAAAAAAACAGTAGCAAGAACAAAAATTGTAAATTTTTGAGCACCACTCCCTATGCTCTTTCACCTTACATATAAAGTTACTGTAATGGTAGTAACATTTAAGTCAAGCCTTGTTAATTTGTCCCACTT
Source organism: Grantiella picta (assembly GCA_013397955.1). NCBI lineage: Eukaryota > Metazoa > Chordata > Aves > Passeriformes > Meliphagidae > Grantiella > Grantiella picta. Next base: position 235,594 of record VZRM01004160.1, read on the forward strand.
TTCAAACCCTTCTAAAACCTGAACAGGCTTTGGACAATGCAGACCTATAGCCCTGGCTAAAGGCTAGGGAAGAAACACCACACTTGTTTTACCAGAGACACCAAAATAGGTCAGCTGGGAAGACTGCATGAACCACACAGAGTTTATTAGTCCTTTGGAAGAGCTTTTCCTCTTCCCAAAAAACAGAAGTATGCACCAGATATGTGCCATAATGTTAATGTTCATTTCTTACACTGTAAGTTTGAGCCTCTTCATTTCCCTTGGCTTTGTTTCAAAAAAGTTGGGGTGTTTTTAAATAGGTGGAATATTAGAATAGTGAATGATTGGGTCACAAATTCTGTGGTAAAAAGGGGCATCTCACATAAGGTGATGAGTCCCAGCCTGTCAGGTCACACACACATATGCAGAACTTAATGTCAGTGGGATTTAAGGGACTGGGACCCCTCAGCTGAATCTTCCAGCTGAGTCCTACCCTGTCTTTGAGGGCTTTCCAACTACAACCCTGCATTGGCACAGCTGTCCAGGGCAGTGGTGGAGTCCCCAGCCATGAAGTGTTTAAAAAACATGTGGATGTGGCACTTGAGGACACGGGTCAGAGGTGAACATGGTGGTGGCTGGGTTGATCTTGATATTCCTAAAGGTCTTTTCCAACCTTAACAATTCTGTGATTCTTTCTGAAGTTAATCAGCAGCTCAGACCTAGCTCTGTACCCATCACATTAGAATCAGGGATGAACATGCCTTAATGAAGAGATTTTTCCCTGTGAGGGTGGGCAGGCCCTGGCACAGGGTGCCCAGAGAAGCTGTGGATGCCCCTGGATCCCTGGAAGTGTCCAAGGCTGGGGCTTGGAGCAGCCTGAGATAGTGGAAGGCATGCCTATGGAATGAGATGAACTTTAAGGTCCCTCCCAATCCAAACCATTATATGATTTATAAAGAAGTGCTTCTGATCTGTGAGTTAAAGGCAGACCCTGGAGCCCATGAGGTTTGAAGCCCCACTCACCTCCTGGATGGGGGAGCTGCCTTTCCCTTGGGCACGGTCATCCCCCCCACGGCCGGCCGTGCTTTCAGGGCAGAAGATTTGGCCACAGTGACCATGTTGGTGGTTCTGGAAGTGCAACTGCTGCTGGCAGAGCCCGTGTGGAGCTGTGGCTTCCTCACTCCGGAGACAGGAGCTGTGTAGCTGCAGGGTTTCACCACCTGCCTGCTGGACAGCAGCGAGTTGGTTCCTGAGGCTGCCTTCCCGGGTTGGCGCCCCGTCAGCGGGGACTGCCCGGCTCCCGAGGAATACCTGAGCTTGCTGGGAGTCAGACCTGCAGGGAATACACACAGCTGGCAACAGGATTCTAACAACACCGCAGGCCTTTGAAGGCTGCTGGTTAAAGAGAAAAGGGAATGGAGGTGTGTAGAAGGCATGGCACTGACCTGCTGACCGCTGCTGAGTCCTGGGGATTCGGCTGCTGGGCACCTGCAGGTCAGACTCCAGGCTGCGGCTGCTCCGCACAGCCTCGAGCGCGCGCAGGCTGCTCCTGGCCAGGTTGGGCATGCTGTGCCTCAGCTCCTCTGAAAGTAAACACAGCCTCAGCCTGCTGCTGCTGGTGGTGGTTTGAGGCTCTCTTTTGAAAAAGTCATGCACTTAAAAGCAGAAGAGTCTGTACCTAGTTCTTTGTTTCCACTAAATAGCAGTGCTTTTGGAATTACAGGATCATCCAGGCTGCAAGAGTCCTTCAGGGTCATCTAATCAACCCAATACCACTACAGTCACCCCTAAGCCATATCCCAAGTACCACATCGCGAGATGGAGACTCCACCACCTCCCTGGGCAACCCATTCCAAGGCCGGACCACTCTTGTAGGGAAACAATTATTTCTAAAACCTAACCTGAACCTCCCCTGGTGCAACCTGAGGCCATTTCCTCTTGTCCTTTCACTTGGGATGTGGCACAAGAGACTGACCCCCACTTGGCTGCACCCTCCTGCCAGAAGTTGTAGAGAGCAGTAAGGTCTCTCCTGAGCCTTCTCTTCTCCAGACTAAACAACTCCAGCTCTCTCACCTGCTCCTGGGGCTCCAGCCCCTCAATGTTCTTTTTGAAGTGATGAGCCCAGAACTGGACACAACACTTGAGGTGTGGCCTCACTGTTCTCGACCCACACCACACTTCCCTTGGCTTTGCCCCCCTGGGCACATGCTGGTTCATATCCAGCACTGCCAAGCCCCTTCCTACTGAGCAGAATTGCAGGCATTCTGCTCCCAGCCTAGAGCCCGGCAGGGGGATGTGTGTGTGCCAGAACCCCTTTCCTCGGCGCAGAGCACCCCCTCACCTTCGCTGTTGGCGTACTTGAGGCGCTCCTGCATGGGGCTCTGCACTGCCCTGCGCGGGGCGCGCAGCCGGGACGCCGAGCTCCTGCCGAAATCCCCGCCCGAGGAGGGGGACTGGCAGCGCGGGGAGCTCAGCGGGGACGGCGAGTATCTGTGGGCACTGCGGTAGGACAGCGAGCAGTCGTAGTCATCCTCGTCCTCCAGGCTGTAGGTGTCGAATTCCTGGTCGCTGTAGGTGCCGCGGCGCAGCGAGTGCAGGGAGGCGCTGGAGCTGCGCCGGGAGACGGAGGCGGAGCTGGAGGCACAGTCCTGCCGCAGGCCTGGGGACACGGGGACACGGGCAGGGTCAGCACATTCCCGACCCAGCAGCACCAATTCCAAAGCGATGCTGACAGTGGTTTGTTTCACCTTGGAAGGAGAGCCTGGTTAACACCTGTCCTTCCTGGAACCCATCAGCTGCAATAGTGTCACCTGCATCAGCACTGATTAATCACAGCACAGTTAATGCTCAATGGCCCTGGGGTGCCCCCCAATCCCACTGACACTGTGGGCCACACACTGCCACCAAGCTCCACGAGGTAAGTAGCTATGGGAGTCTTATTTACAGGTATGGGAGTCTAATTTTCAGGGTAAACCTTTCAGTTTAATTAATTCTGCATCCACCAGCATTTCAACACATGAAAACAAAAATTTGAAGCTGGCCTCCAATGAAAACACACCTGCCTTGCACTGACACCTGGGTTATTTACAGCTCCTCCCCAGCCTATGCCTTTATTGAAGTTTTGCTGCCTGACAAAATACAAGCAACTTAAAAAAAACCCCAACCAAATAAAAGCCAAAAAAATCCCCAATCCCCCAAACAAACAAAATCAAAACAGGTGTTTCCAGCTCTTCTCCTTTCACAACACAAATCCCAAATTCATCATTTGGGATTATTTTCTACCTGACTGGAAGCTTTAGAGTGTGACAGAAAATCCTTGACTTTTGAAGCATGAAAAAAATAGCCACGTTTAGAAAGGAAAAGGCTGTTATTTGCTTTATTCACTTTGATACAACTTTTCCTCAGCTACCAAAAAGTGGTAACAGGATCTTTTGTCCTTGGCTCTTTTTGGTCTCATGTCCCAGGTCACAGTATTTTTTAAAATCAATTAAGGCACAGCATTACAAGTAAATATTCTCCAAAAGAGAGAACTTCATTCTCTATTTCCTGCAAATCGAATTAATGATTCACTTGAAGAGAAACACATCTGCAACCCCTTTGTTCCACCTTGCTCTTCAATTAGGACCTCAGCCAAATCCCACTGAAGTCAAGAGAAACTTCCCCAATGATTTAATGATTTTGGGGCCCTGAAATCCCCTCACTCTGGGACACAAACATTTTACACTTAAGCTAAATTTGCAGAGCTGCTTGTGAGCATTTTACCAGAGCAAAACTGCAGTTGTAAATTCAGCTCTTGCTCTTAGTACTCTTGAACTCCTGGTTTTACTCAACACAGCAGCAAAAAACAATTTGTATCTAGTGTGAAATGAACAGCCTGTAAAACTCAGCCCTCTGGAGTGTCTGACTTCAGGCTGCACTTAGACAGCCTGTTCAGAAAAAGAAAAATTTACCAGCAAAACGTTTTGCTGGGTTATTTTGCCCCAGCTGGGTCAGCTCCCTGGGGCAGTCACAGCAAGGGGACAGTGACTGGGAGCTGCTGCTGTTGCAGCTGCCACAGTCACTCACAAAATCTCAGCTCTCCTTCAGAGACAGCCTGGGATGGAGAATTTTTAATATCAAAGGGCACAGGTGGGGGTTTGGACAATAGTTTCAAGATCCCTCTGCTTTAAGAGGTGTCACCTTGAGGATGTTGCCCAACTCCCAAGTTTGGGGCTGTAGATTTTTCAAGGAAGGCCCTGCAAATCACAAACATTTTTTTTATTGGGAAGGGGGAGAAGCATTGGAATTCTCCAGTGTAACCCAAAGGAGGTTCTGTCACCTACTCTCTTCCTGCAGGCGTGCCATGACCTGGACATCAGTGAGGTCCTGCAGTTTGTATCCCATGGAGATGGAGTCGTCTGAGGTGCTCAGCTCGCTGTCCACCGATGACTGGGAGCTCAGTGCCGAGTGCATGCTCAGGTACCCTGGGGAGATGAACACAAACCAGTCAGACACCTCACAAACCCACCAGGAGCAGCAGGGATCTATCCCAGGAATTCAGCAGTGCAGCTGGAAGCTTCAGGTAGAGCTGCGAGAAGCAAGGAAAAATTTAGAAATTACAACACTCAGTTTTTAACCCGCAGTTTTCAGGTGTCTTTGAGTGGAGAAAAAAGTGAAATTCTGCCCAGAAGGTGGCAGAGGGATGTGTGGTGATTTTGAACTTGGAAACATATTTAAAATACCAGTGTTAGTTGTGCCTATTTTGAGAAAAGGCAAATATTGATCAAGATATTGAGCAGCAAAGTTACACCAAGTGCAGACCTGGGGTGTTGGTGAGCAGTCAGAGGAGCAGAAGGATCCCAGGAATAAAAGCATCACAATGGCTTTCAGACAATCTCAAGATTCAGCCGTGCCCTCTGCTTTTGCAAAGTAGAATTTACGCTAAATAATACACCTCCTTCCATTTCCCGAGCTTTATCCATTTTTTCCTCTCCTGATAAACCAAAGTGTCCCTTACAGGGAAGGACACGACTTGTTCATACAGCAAGTTCTAAGAAAGAAACTGGGAGGATCTTTCCATGTTTCCTTCTGAAAAATAATAAAAAAATCATCACAATCATCACTAAATTCAAATTTTTACCTCTTTGTACTTTTAAGTCAAGCAAGTCAGTATTTTCCATGGCATAGGAGTTCTACTATTTGCTGCTGAAGCAGGGAGAGGGGGACAGGCTGTGTAACTTCGGGGTTACACCAGGACTTTCCCTCCGGCTGTGGGAGGGTTGTGAGCAGCCCTGGACACAGAAATGTGGGATCACAGCTGGTTCACCTCATCCCTGGCAACTGGGATGGCTGTTCCTGCAGGAAACTGAGCAGAAATCATGGTAGGAGAATCTTCCTACCACACAATGAGAGCACAGCTCTGTCTCCTCTCTCATTTTACAACTCCCACACTGCTCTGCGCAAAAAACTCCAGCAAATAAACATTGTTAAAAAGAAATGTGTGTGCCATGTGCTGCAGGAGACCACAACGTGTCCCTCACACAACCAACCTGGAGCAGACAGCTGAGACCACAGAATTTACATGGCTGTTTTAGGAGAGGATGTCATTACCTTAACTAACTCCAAGACGAGGCTGCAATTAGTATAGTACAGATTTACTCCCACAAAAATTAAATGAAATTAAAACAGAATCTGACCAAGATCAGATAAGAGCACTCAACATCACTTTCAGCTTTAGAAACAAATCTTGCACAAGTGGGGACTGCAAAAAATCACTCCAATAAAACCAGCTCAGGCTGGAGCACACTAGTGACAAACCAGGAATAAAGTCAGGTTCCAAAAGCACCTGTAGCACATCATTCACCACTGACTTTCCTTTAGCTCACAGTTTTCCTGCCATATTCTGAGAAGATTTGGAAGCAGGGCACCTCCTGAGCACCCAACAGTGATGTTAAAATAAACCATTTCCCAGCAAAACGGAGCAGCCCTTTCAAACTGTGATCAAATCCAGCCAGGCAGGAAAAAGCAGCAGGCTCCCATCCTTATTTCTTCAACCAGCTTGGAAGAGAAGCAACTGCTGACATAGAAAACACAGGTGTGAAGTCCAGGTGTAAAATGAATTTCTTACATGGGCCCTGACCAAGCTGCTTCCTGCCAGTCAGCCTCAAATTCCTTGGTTGGAAAGTTTTTCCAGCTTCGGGATACTTAAATAATGCAGTGACAGAAGTGTTGCTGTAACTTAAAGGTGCATCTGAGTGTGTGTCACACAAATACATACTCAAAGTCAAGATACTCCACAATAAAATTCCATTTCTTTCCTCCTGGTGTCAGGAAAAGGCTGTAAGAGTTGAAATAAATCCATCCTGAGTAAAGCTTGCACCTGTAGGATATGGTGTAATGCACAAGCACAGGTTTCCTGCTGTAATTAACACCACCTTCAATACCAATTAAAAATCCAGCTGGACCTTGAGATCAGCTTTTTAAAAGGCAAAGCTCCCAATCCAACTTTGTGTAGTTTGGTTGTTGCATTTCAAATTGCAGGTCTAGTTAAAAATAGCCAAGGAGGGGAAAAAACTGCACCTTCTTCCATCAGTAAAGCTGAACTGATGATGGTTTTCATACAGAAACCACACCTGGGTTTTGTCAAAGGGGTTTGTTTGGTTTTTAAGGGAAGTTACTGTTAAACATTTTTCATTTGAATGGTAGGGAAGCTGTTTTTTCTTAGAAATTAAATAAGTTTGAGTCAGGCAGGTTGACAGGGAACTTTAAACTTGGGTTAGCACTTGCACAAGTCACAGGGAAGAGGCACCTGAGAGGTGAACTCTCAGTAAATCCTGAAAGGACAGAGCCTGGCCTGGCCCTGCCTTTCCACCCAGTATATTTGGAGAGTGAACCTTCCAGAAGCTACAGACACTTTGGTTTTACACATCAGGAGCTGTTTCTGGGTGAAAAGGTGCTCAGACACCTGGATTGCCCCCCAACCTCATCAAGAAATTGCCTTAGAGGTATTTCCCTGCACAGCTCAGCTTGCAAAAATCTTCAGTCCTACATGCATCTTTTTGTTTGCAAAGCAAAGTGTTAATTTTTATTTACATCAGAAAATCAGACCTCAAAAACAAACCTGCATCTGTGAAAACATCCACAGGCAACATTTTTTAGAAGGGAAAAAAGTTCATTTAACATCAAGTTTGAAGGCAGAGACTGTTAAACATGCTTTGTGTTTTGAAACATGCAAAGTAGGGTTTAGCAATTTCCACACAAAACAAACAAGTAAGGAAAAGTCCTTTGATAACAGAGCCAACAGGCAAAGCATTTGTGCTGGGAAACAGCAGGAGCTCCACCAAGGATAACAAATGAAGCTCTTGGAAGAGTGTTCCTGGCTCCTCAGGCAGCAGGAGGCTGGAGGCCAAAGCATTTTGGAGGAGCTTCATTATCAGGCTGTAACAAGAGTTGTGGCTGAGCTGCCTCTAAGGTAGGAAATCCTCCTCCAAACACAATTAAGGCTGAAGGAAAGCTTTTGTTATTTTGTTTTAGCTGCACACTCAGGCAATTGAAGGGTTTACCCTGGAGACTTTGGCAGCCTTCTGTTACCTGCATTCATCAATATTTCCCAGAGAAGTTTTCCCCTGAAAACTGAATCCAAGTAACTTTATAAGGACAGCATCTACAGACTACAACATTATTCAAGAGCAAGATTTTTTTTGCCCTAAAACCTGTTTTCTATTTTAAGCCTCTTAAAATTGGTACAATTTATAAACATATATAGCGAGAGAGTAGAGAAACCCAAACCAAGAAAGAACTCCAGGACATTTAGAATGCAAGGAAGTTTTCTCCCACACAAATGAAACCTGGATGAGTAAGGGAACAAATTAAAAGGCGAAAACACCACGAGTGGCCTTGACAACTTTTCCCTCTGCCAATTCCTAATGCTCCCTGCATTTTAAACACCCCACTGCTCCAGTGCCATGCCATACCTGAGCTGCCACAGGTTAGTAGTGCTTTGTTAGTCGATTTGAGGTGCCCAGGAGAGTTTAGTGCATTGCTACAGGAGCCTGCCTCGGAATTCAAGTTATGTGCGCTGGGAGATGCCAGGGGGCTGCAATACAGGCTTTTCCATCTACTGGCTAGAAGGAAAAATACAAAAAAGCCACAAAGGTTAGCAAATTATTTTGGAAACAGAGCGTAAGGTAAAGAACAAGATACAGAAGTATCAAACAAGATTAAATTCTGTAGCAGAGGTACTTCTTGATGGTGTCAGTGCCACACTGCAGGGAGCAAAGCAGTGCCCAGTCTCCCACTTGTGTCCTTTAACTGCTTTTGTCCCTTCTGAAGAATTCCAAGAGTAACTCCTGACAAATTTGGCTTTGAAGAAGCCAGAAATTTTACGAAGTTCCAGTGCTGCACTTCCCACATGATTGTTTTAATCAATATCTGCCACTTCTACACCCCTTCATTTTCAAGAACTCACTGAACTCTATGTTACATGTGTGTTATTCTGAATTTTTGTGATGGAAGCAAGACAGTGTTAACACACAAAAACTGGGGCTTTAGATTGAAGGATTTAATTTTCATATTTAATATGAAAAACAACTCTTTGAATTAAATTTATTCAGCACACACTCACATGTTCATAAACCAACCAAAGTAAGGCAGGTGGTAAAACCAAGCGCACCTATCCTTACCAGAGGGGTAAGTGACTGGCTACAACACTGAGGAAATTACTCACACAATGATCTGGATGTACTCAAGGGGCTGCTGAATTGCCCACAGAATTAAATTCTTTCTATTTCAAGAACATCAGCCAAGAAAATAATGACGATTCACCACATAAATAAGTTGGGTTTTTTCATTTCTCCACAAATACCAGCTCAGACTAAGTACAGCTGAAGCCTGATACATTTCAGAAAGAAAACAGGTAATCAAAGGGCCTTTCATTCAAATTTTGAAGCACAGATGGTTTACAAAAGCAAATGAAGTTTGTTCTCTAAGCACACTCATTTATCTCAAATCAGGAATGTCAAGGTTAAACTCAGACGAAGCCTGAGATCTCAAGCAGTGCCAAACACCGTCAGTATGAAAACTAAAAAAAAAAAATCAAACCAACCCCAAAGCAGTGACCTCAGACTCCAAACCACAGAGGTCAAATTGCATTTAAACTGAAATCAGAATTATTGCATTCCCATGGCAATAAACCCGGCCACCAGCAACTCGGGTGCCCAACTGGGGGTTGTATTTCCAGCAGTTTAACAACATCCCTGAGCTTCAAAGCTTTAATTCTCTCAGAAATGTCATCTTTTCAAACACAGCTTTTGTGTTTAGAGATTCATGACTCGAACTGTACAGAGGAGGCTGCAGCACATCTCTGCAATAAAGCTGTATAAGTCCTGACCATGAGAGTTGGATGACAGAGAATCTAGAGAAGGTAACAATTAATTTCTGATTAATTTCCACCCCCTCAGTGTCCTGGCTGTCAGGATTTCAGCCCATTTTATACACAAACCTGGAGAACATTTGAACTGACAAAGGCAGGATATACACCAGGTGCATTGCAGGTGATGCAGGACAGAGGTGAAAATAGAATAAACTAATTTTTGTCCTGTAAACTGCATCTGTTCCAAGAGCTCTCACAGCACTGAAAGGCCAAGATGGAAAAGCAAACCCTCAAAGCCAGACCTCAGAACTGAGGATGTCACCACTGCACACAACATTCCAGGTTTTCATTTCTGGCAGATGAGACAAAGGATTTCCCCTCAGGATTAAGTAACACGGCCACCAGGAAGTGTTTTTAGGTGATAATAAAACTGGAAGAAAAACCTAGTTTCCAAGTGACACCATTTCTTCAAGTTTAATATTTCATTGTTGTAAGCTTTGAGCACCAGACAACTGTTTTACTTAGGTAATACGCATGCTGGTAAAATACAGGGGGAATATCCATTAGGATGTCCAGAGGAGGAATAATCACCATTAGAAACACTCAACACCAGGAATTCTTATAGAGAAGGAAGCTCCAATAACAATTTTCCATCATTCTCTCCCCACTCCCCAGCAGCACATTCTTTCCTCTACATATTTCTTACATTAAAAAATGTTGAAATATTAACAAAATTTAAAAATTCAAGAGCCCGAAAACACCAAGCTCTATTTTCCTGCATAGACTCTGAGATTTGAAAGGAACCCCAAAGCAGCAGAGGCTGCAGCTGCCCTACCTTGGTCAAGCCTGTTGATGAGGGTTCTGCAGGCAGCCTCAATCTCGGGGCTGGGGTTATCCAGCACCTGCCGGCACCACTTCAGAGGAGAGGCTGTTTTCTCATCCATGGATTTTCTTGGAGACACATAGAGCCTTTGGAAGGATTCAGAGGAGACAGGAAGAAATGCTCATTAATTCAAAGCATACAGCCAACAAAGTAGCATTTATTAGAGGGTACCTGTCAGTAACCAACAGTTATCCAAACGTAAAAATTCAACTTTAAATTACATACTGTGACTCAGAAAGAAAATTTCCTGCCACAACAGAAAAATCCAATAGCTTCACAGAGATATCCACAGGCTCTGCAAGGCAAGGCTCCAGCATGGACTGCTGCAATACTGCTGGTCCCTGCCAGCTGGAATACTCACCTGTCTCTCCCTCAATTCCCCTCCTCCAAAAAACCCCACCTTCAGAGGCAGAGAGGGTATGAGGTGGTCCCTAACTCGAGCTGCAAGGTGATCTTCTTGCAGGAGCCGCAGTTTTTGTTTAAAACCCTCTGGATTTTCCACCTGTTTTGCACTGCAGGCACAGCTCTCTCCTCACAGCAGCTCTGAGACACCCAGGGGTCAAAGGTGCATTCAGAGATTCCAGGGATAAACCACTTCATTTGAGGATTTAGAAATTCCCGGACAGGTAGGAAGTGTGACTGCATCTTATCTGCCTTGTAATGTCAGATAAGGTCTCTCTCCTCCAGCCTGAGCGTTTGGCAGATCTCTTATACCTCCACTGCTTTGCATGGACACCCAGGATTAGCCTTATGGATAGACAGACTTAATCATCTTAAATTCTTGGATTATTTACAAGGGATTGGGTGTAAAGCAGCATCTTCACCGTATTTCCAAAGCAGAACATTTCTCTGAAGAAAGGTCAAAGCTGGAAGAGCCTTTGCTATAAAAGAACTCAAGTATTTTATTTACACATCCCACATAAGTATTTTTAAAAGCAAAAAGCAGCTCCCCATTTTTTAACATTTCTGCTGTTCAGCAACACATTCAAAACTTGTAAGGGGAAAGAAAAATCAGTCCTTTCTACATCCAAAAGTGAAACTATTTTTAATTCTTGCACATCACTTGGAGAACACCCTGGTGCAGAGGGCAGTGAGACCTCAACCTCCATCTGGAACTAGATGATCTTTAAGGTCCCTGCCAGCCCAACTCCTTCTGGGATTCTGTGATTTGTGGATATCAAGTCTGGCTCATGGGTCCCCACTCTCCTGAGGCTCTGATGAGCTGCTGGCACAGCCTTCAGCTGCTCCCTCTGTACCAAGAAAATCCACAGCAGCAGCTTCAGGAGCTCCTGGGAGAGCGAGGAGCTCTTCAATGCACTCGAACACACAACTGCTGGCTTTCCACCACCACCTTCCTCTCCTGGTGCTCCTTCAGCTCATCAACTGCTCCCAGGTGACAAAAAACCCTCCTGGTCACCAGCAACCACCTACAGCCACACCTGAGGATTTATGGTGCTCCCATAGCTGACCTCACTGATGTATCCAGAGGATTTCATCTTCATCAGGGCAAAATCCAATATTTAAGCATAAAGTGACCACGAGGATGGAGTTAAGATTTCAAGGAATGTTTGCCTGTGCTTCAGTTACCTCCTACTGTCTCTCCTAACTTTTATCACTCCTGCAACAAGGTACACCAAGCCCTTCTGCTCCAGTTACTCATTCTCTCTCAGCCAGCTCATATCCAACCCACAAAATACTGATTTCCACAACAAAACTGATACAAATCAGCAGGAATGTCAGTCTTTATCCCATTCATTCCTGAAAACTCAGGTTTAAAACATACAGAAAGAGTGTGGGACTCTCAGCCGTCAGGTGTCCTGCTCACAACAGCAACATCTGGAACATAAACATATTGGGATATTTAAGATATTGTACAGGTCTGCCTGACCTATTGCCCTGTCTCTTGTCCTGGATCCAGGTAGGGATAATATGGAATGCAGAAAGCAAAACTCCCATTACTTGGCAGTTTTTGGGGCTATGAGATGAACATCTCTGCATCTAACAGCTCTCAAAATAGTGTTTGTCACCTCTGAAAGGACATTATTCCCTATTTTTCGCCTCTTGACACACCATTCCTGACTTCCCAGCCCTAACAACACACATGCCCCTAGCCAGAGCCATCTTTTTCAGGGAATAGATGCATCCTCTTTAGTCACATCTCATACAGAGGCTTTTCCACACCAAGGTTTACACAAAACCACATGCAAATAAAAAAATCCAAAGGTTAATTTGTTACTGACAAAATAAATGCTGAGGAACGAATGCAAATATTCCCCACTCTCCAATGGCACCTTTTAGGATAGACCCCACAGCAACCCTTGCTGCATTTCTGCACGGATAAATGAGCATTACAAGCACTCAGATCCAATAAAACACAGGAAGCAAAGTGCTCCCTCTCTCTGGATTTATTTTACAGTTCAGACCACAAAAGGAGCAGTAAAACCATCACACAAAAAGAGGCCAACAGCCTCCTTAGGGCAGGTCACGCTGCTCTTCACGTATTCCAGATTAAGGGAGAGAATCCTGCTCTGCTTCAGCAGCCCTTGCTGTACCCAGCTCCTTCCATGCTCCTCATCCTGTCTCCACCCAGGACTATCGCAGGTGAGGATGGCAACACTTGTTTGACTGTCCCATTCCCACAGGAGCAGAGCTGTGGAGTCCTCTGGAGTCTGCCAGAGGACTGATTTTTCTGCTGACAAATCCATTGGCAAGAGAAGCTTTCACAATTTCCCCAAACCCAATTAAGTGAACACAACTCAATTCTTCAGAGCACTGACAGGCAACTTATTAAAAAAAGGGAATTTGGCTTTGATCTCCCAGCATCAGGGTTCCCATTTGCCTTCTGAAGGAGCTTGGGAAGGTTTCAGCACCCTGACTTCTCCAAAGGTCCCGGCACACCATCAACTGCTAAACTAAAAGCACTAGCCCCACCAATAATGTGAATATTTCTCTGGACATAATATAAAGTCACCTTTTCCTAGAGTCAGTAAAATCTGCTGACCAGTGTCACCCACCAGCAGCTGAGTTAACCCAGCTTCACATTCTGTGAGCTGAAACAGCCTTTGCTCTGAAAAAGGGGGGTGTGAAAAACTAGAAACTCTTTACTTAGTTTAAAAATAGACAGAATTTTTCTTTCTGGTAGTTTCAGCCTCCAAGACTGTTTGATTTGCCAGGTTAACTGAATCCCATAAGCACTGGAAAAGCAGGAGCCACCCAAGAGTGAGGCAAAGCTGAACAAAGCCCAGATCAGGACCAAGCCTTACCCTGCAGTTTGTTCCACCAGCTCAGCACTTTGGGTGCTCTCTTTAAATGGCTCTGAACGTTTTCTTTTGTCAAATTGCAAATGAAAATCAGTTATTTAGATAGTTACAAGGCCTCATACAAAATGCACAAAGTAAACATTTGGGCAAATATTCCCCAGTTTGATGTATTGGGGGTTTGTTCTATAAATTATTAAACACAAATGAGATTTTTCTTCAGCTTCTGAGAGGAAACTCTGAGATAAAATATATTTAAGTTCTGCTTACTAATGTTTGTGTTTACTCTGTAAAACAGAGTATTTTATTACAAATACCTCTGGTAAGAACCAAGTGCCACAAGCACAATGTGAGATTTTTCTTCCATTCAAAAATTAATTTGTGAAACCCTGTGCTTTATTCTAAAATAATCCAATGCACTAAAAAGAAATCTTCCAGAGATAGTACTTTCCTTTTGGAATCAATGTCACAGAAGGATTTACAGGAGTTAATGGCCACTAGTTTGAAATGGGTTTTGAAATTCCTGCTTTAAAAAAACCCCAAATCCCAAGAATGCAGAAAATGCAACAATGCTCTCCACTTGCACAATGCACTGAGAAAAAGCATCCTCACAAGTGAGTAACAGATCAGAGCAGTTCTAAGAGTGCAAGCCTGAAAATTTTAGATCCTGATCATGCAGAGTATTTGCAGCAGAAATCTATAGATTTATATATAAGAGCAGAACTGAGGCTGCAGAAGGCTCTAGAACCAGTGCATTAGGAAATTAAACTGAGCGTAAAGTGAAGCCCATTTCTGAAGAGACAGGCTTGGTTTATTATCCATCTTCCAAAGCACTTGGCACCAGTGTCTGCAGCAGCTCCAAAAATGGCAAACACTGCACTGATTTTCAGACCTTTATACAACAGAGCAAGAAGGAGACCTCAAGTAGCTGAAAGTGTTTAGAACAATTCAGGTTTATAAGATACTCCCCCTTCAAGTGCTAAAAGGCAGCTGAATTGCTCTCTAAAGTGTGTATTTCAAACAGTTAACATATTCATTTTCCTTTTCTTTACATATCAGATCTCAGAGAGTTGATTTTCAGATCTATTATGCTGCTTATCCTGTTCTAATCTCAAATTTAAACACTCGTGCTGAACAGAAATTCTAACACAGACAAGACTGGGGAAGAAAGCCACAGTTAAACAATATTGTCCAAGTCCTGAAATGATAGGAACATAAAAGGAAAAAATGGGGAAAATCCTGTAGAGAGCCCTCCACACAAAAATATTCTGCTATTAGCCCAAGTAGAGGTCTGAGCTTTATTCCTAAGAAACAGAAACTGGAAAGAGAGGAAAAAAAATGACACCGCAAAGACACTTTGTTATCTATCTAGAGACTAATCCTGCTGAGCAAAACACCAAAAATCAGTCCCCAAGTCAAAGCAGCTCTAAAACTCACATTAAGTTAATCTCCTGACCCGGCCAACAGCCCATGCAATGATCAAAAGGCACCTGGGGGGTCAACTCCAGAGCTGTGCTGAGTGTTCACAGCATCTGCTGTAATCCCGCAGCAGCAGAATGAGGCTTTTGCCCACCCCTCTGGCAGGGAAACCGAGCAATTTCCCTGCCCAGCCCTCATTTTGCAGAAATGCCTCGAGCACTTCCCAAGGCCTCAGTCACTCGCAGGGCTCTGCCATCAGCAGCAATCCCCCGCAAAGGTTGTGCTCTGCACGCGATGTCACCACCAGGTAGGCTCTGCCTTTCAGATGGCTCTGCAGCACAGGGGGTGCTGGTAACGCTGCCACGGAGCTGCACTGAGGGTTCTGAAGGAGCTCATGCAGCCAGAGATTGTCCCAGCAGGGCAGATGTCACCCAGCCCATGGCCATCTGCAGCCAGCACAAACTGGTAATGCACGCCTCAAACCAGACAGAGTCAGGAAAGGTTTTGAGAAGTCACTCGTGCATTATTTCATGAAACAGAGCCAGCGGTAAATATCCCTCTGCGAGGTAGCTGTAAAACCACCAGCCTGAGAAAATAAGACCTTGCGAATTGCTGTTTGTAAGTCATGTAGATTTTGTCAGCAGAGTCTTGTCACAGGAAGAGATCACAGTGAAACTATGACATGGCCTGGGAAGGGTACAAACTGACGGCACAGAGATGGTGTGTAAGTCAAGTTCTTGCCCAAATTAGAGGCACAAGGTGCTGCACTGGTATGATTTCTGGATTTTGTGCAGCATCACATCCTCACTTTGGTGGAACTTCTCCAGAATTTCTTTCCCTATTTCTGATGGTACAAGCAGCAATGATATCCTAGAGTACACTGAATTAAAAGCCTTAAACATGAATCTAAAAGGTCACTGGACACAAGGCTAAGGCTGAAAACACAATCCCAGAAAACTCCTACATTGTCATTTTTCTGAGCAAACCACCTTTCTTGTCCCTACAAACACTAATTCAAGGGCACCCCACTTGGTGTGCTGAACATGGATTCAGGCAGGAGACAGCACAACACTGAGGTGAAGACAGCATGACCCAGTTTAGTTGAGAGAGAGACTTTTGGGAATGAGAGCTGCAACACAGGGATTCACCTCAGTGCCAGGGATTCCTTCTCCTCACCCCATGGAAAAACAGGCCTACTTTTGGTTGAGCAGATCTGTATATTCACATACACACCCTTAAGATTTTACATATTCTTCTAAAAGGAGCTCAGCAACTTAAATGTAAAAGAAAAGTTCTGTTAGATGGATTCACAGGATTGTGTGGATTTTTTTTAAAAAGCAGAAGAACATACATAAAAGCTTATCTCAAGTCCCATTTTAAACCACTGGCAGTTTCACCACTGGGATCAAGATCTTAAGTAGCAGGGGCAACATGGGGCAGACACGCACTGGAGTCTCATTCTTCCGTCAAGGAGAAAACCTGGAGTTGTCAGAGGTGAGGAATGGCCACAGGGTTTGCTCCTCATCCCATCAAAGGGAATGCAGGCAAAAATAGTCTCATCCAGAAAAAAGGAGGAAGAGTATTGAAAAAAATTTCAGGTTTTCACTTTTGCTATTTCTTGACCTTTCTTTCATTTAATAATAACATTTGTTATTATATAACATATAATATATATTATATATAAATATAATATTATATTTAATAATAACAAAAACAAATAAATAATAAATTTTTATCATTCAGAAGAGGTTGGAATTTGAACCATTCCGTCATAACTGCAAGTCTCACCAGGAAAAATAACATCACTTGGTCTATTCAGCATGAAGAACAGGACACTGAGGTCAGCCCACACTGGGGTTTGAAGCCTCCTCATGAGGGGCTGCACCGATCTGTGCTCTCTGACAGGACCCAGGGAGTGGCTGGAGCTATGCCAGGGGGTTGGGATGGATATCAGGAAAAGGTTCTTCCCCAGAGGGTGCTGGCACTGCCCAGGCTCCCCAGGCAATGGGCACAGCCTGAGGCTGCCAGAGCTCCAGAGTGTTTGGACAGCACTGCCAGGGATGCACAGGGTAAGATTGTTGGGGTGTCCTGTGAAGGGCTGGGAGCTGAACTGGATGATCCTGGTGGATCCCTTTCAGCTCAGGAGATTCTCTGATTTGGCGAGCTATCAAACAACCAAAGCCCACAAAAGATGGGAATGCACAAAAAAAGGGCTGAACACAAATCACTGCTCCGAGAACAACAACATAAACACACAGAAAATCACCACTCAATTCCTTTATATGGGGAGCACCCAAGAATGACAAACACTGGGGAAGACAACCAAGGTAATGCTGTCAGAAGCAGATCTGGTTTGTTCCTTGGATAAGAGGGAATTTGGCTAACAGTTTTCCCCAAACAGCTCAGAAGCTACCCTGTGCTGAAGTCCAAGCTGAGCATCACTGAGCTCCTTGGCGCCAGAGCCCAGCTCCACGTGATTGGATCTCCAGGATATTTACAATTTTGAGCAGCTATCTGAGAAAGGGACCTGAGGGAGCAGTCAGAGGCCAGGCAGCCCAGGGCAGAGTTACAGCGGCTGTGAGTGGGCATTGCCTCAGGTTTCACACAGCTCAGTCACTACAAACACAACTTCAAAACACAACTTCAGACCTGCTGGAGCCAGGGGAAGCTTTGCAGAAACTTCCGCAAGTTCCATCAAAGTAAAGCAAATGATTTCAAAATAGAGCAGGAATTGAGACTCCACCTGCACCTGCAGAGAACAGCAACAAACCCTCTGACCACTCCATCCATCTCCTGGAGAAATGGCTTTTGCTATTCCCACCTCAGTTCAAGTGCGAACAATCCACACACAGACTTAATTTCCAGTTCACTAAGAAGTCATGAAGCATAAGCACAATACCACAACCAAATTTACCTTAAAGCTGGGACAGGAAGATCTAAGACCTAAAAGTTCTCTTTTTGGAAGTTCCCCACTCTCCAGATCCTGTTTTAAACACTTCCACACTTTAAAAGAATACAGAATGAACTTTTAGTGTTCTTTAAGGTATAAAGTATCACCTCTAAATATGATATTAAAAAACCCACCAGCAAGAAGGACTGGGCTGATAGAATTTATCAATTTAGTGGCAGGAAAAAACAAAGCCATTCCCAAAAATCATGAAGTATCTAAGTACACGATGTTTATGAATATCAGCTACAGGTTCTTTCCCTGTGTACAATATTTTAAAAAGGATTGCAAATACACAACACAGTCAGCAATTCACTTTGGATTTCCTCAGCTTCATCCAGGCAGGATAAAATTCCCCCCATCAGCAAAGCCACCTTATTAGAGCTGATGTTAAAGTCACATAAAATTAAGGGGGCTTTGTTGGTTTGTTTTCTTTTTAAAAAACTCTCCCTCCCCTCCAAGCAGTTTTTTGGTTCTTGCTGTGGGAATGCACCAACACCTGCATGGGCTGGATGTGGGATGTGTTTACACAGAGAATTTGGGATGTTTGGCAATAAGCACAGGCAGGCACTATTGATTGTACACAGGATGCATTCCCCAATTTGAGAACAAGCTCTAGAACAAGAAGCCACCACTAAAACCGCTTCCTGTTTCAGCAGGTTTGTTTGACAAGAGGAAAAGGGAACAGATGGAAGTGATGCAGCACAATCAAAGATAATTTATGGTAACAGCACTCGCACAAGTTCACCACCCTTACCCGGCTCCTCAGGGGCCTCTTTGTCATAGGCTACCCTGTTCCAGCCAAATGCGGCAAGAAAACTCAGGAAACAAACCCACCAAGATCCTACAAGGTGGAGAGTGAAGGGTACCTGGGAAAGACTGACCTTATGAGCCACCAGCTGAAGGGAAAGTTAAAGAATGGAATTCCTGGGCACAGAATCTTTCCTGACTCCATTGGACAGCATCCCCCACCTGGGTAAATCCCAGGCTCTGAGACATAACAGAGTCTGAAGAACCTCCCCTGTCACAGGCTATATAAATGTGAATACAAACCTGGCTGCTCCCATTAATATGCAAATAATAAAGCCAGTCTTCCATATTCAACTTGTTAAATATATTCCCATATTTATTTATAAGAAATCTGCTCAAAATGCCATTTAGGCATGCTGAAGAGTTCGAGTGATCACGTTAGAACCAGTATTTGGGTTTTAAAAGTATACTTGCAAAGAAAGAAAAAAATAATCATGTTTTAAATATAACCTCAAATTTAGGCTGGAGCTGAATCCGTGACCTCGTTGAGCTCCATTCCATTAACAAAACTTTACCTTCCCTTCTAACAGCTAATTAATATTTGGAGCTGAAGGTTTGGTTTGTGTTCAGCAGCCCTGTCCTTGCTGCCAGATTAATCTGGCTACACAAATTTGAAACCCAATTTGCAGAGCCCTAAAGCTTTTCCTCCCAAGTCTTACAAATTAACAACTCCAGGTAAAGCCTCAAGTCTCAGTTATTGCAGAAGCTGGAATTAGCCTCAAACTTTACATTTCCCTTGCACTTCCAAAGGCTGTTAATTTGTTGATTTATAAAACAGGTTCTAAAGAAAGCTGGTGGTGGAGGGGAGAGTCCCAGAGAGTCGGGTCAGTTAAGGATTACATCATTGATCTGGTTCAGTTCATGTCTCCGAACAAAAGAGGTGCTTAACTGGAAAGAAACAGCCTTCAGGAACTGGGAATGGTTTGTCTCCTCAGGTCCTAGCAAAAGCCACAAATTCCAGATGGTCTAGGGATTCTTATTGACAAAATTCTTATTTAAATATGGCATTTGTCTGTTGTGTGGAAGGTTTAAGAGCTTTATTATTCATTCATCTGTAAGTGCTATATATAACTGAACTCAGAGGGAAAGGAAGCTCCTGTGCTTGCTGCAGTAGTGGCTGGAAGGAAGGGGGGAAAACAAGCCCTACTGGTAAACTTATTTTTTAAAAAATAATGGTCTGGCCCAATGGACATACAAATAAGAACAGTCACTAATGAGAACTGCATTCTTGCTGCTACAAATCCAAGCCATGTACAGAAATCACTTTACAGCTGTGAAGTAATTCCCACCTAGGCACAGAAAGTTCCTCTGCCCCCAAGCCTGGGGATACCTACCAGCAATCCTCCTCTTCAGGGCAATTTTCCAGTTCTAACACTTTGACTTCATCCAGATCCGCATTACTTGGAAGGCTCTCTAGATCTGCACACTTTTCACTGGGATTCTGTTCATGGATTCCAGCTGGGGCACGGATCCCTGCCATGACCAGGCTCCCCAGCAGCTCCGAGCTGTTTCTTGTATCCACAGGTGAGGGACAGCCGTCATTCCCATGGCTCTGCCCCGCACTGGGAGACACCTCCTCGGGGGCACTGTTGCAGCTGTACTGCATTTGGGCATCGAGGGCTCTTTTTAGGCAGTCGTTCTCTCCTTCCTCTTGCCTCATTTTGCTCAGCTGGCTGTGCAGATCCGCCATGAGCTGCAATTCCTGCTTGTCAGCGATGGCGTTGATGCTGTTGTTGATCTCCATCCCGTTCAGGCCAGGCTCGTGGTTATCCACCCCAGGATGGATGTCCCCCGGCACGTTTGTCCCCAGCATGTTCCTGCTGCTCCTCGTCCTGGTGTGCTGATTGTCCAGCTCCAGCCTCCTGACCAGCTCCCGCAGCTTCCTCACCTCGGGTCCCACCTCCTCCGGGTCTGGCTCCGTGCCAGGGCCCATGGCCGAGTGCTCCGGCGGGGCTCTCCCTAAGGCAGGCTCCAGAGCGGCATCCTGCTGGATGAGCGGGGCATTCCCGGGCACCACCATCCTCCGGGACAGCCAGCTCCACTGCAAGGCACAGAAAACACATCAGACATCCACACGGATGCACGCTGGGCAACACCATCCCCCAGAACACCCAGTTCCACTGCGAGGCATAGAAAACACAGAGAAACTCCACAAGATTTTTAAGCAAATGGAATTAGGCAACAAAACTTACAAGCACCAATATTAGGGTGGAAGGTGTCTCAATTTTATCCAAATCCATAAAGAACAACTGAATTTAGGATTGAACGTTGCAAACCCCACAAATTCCTCATTTGAAACAAGGATGTGCACCTCTTCTGCTATAAATGAGTTTAATAAAAGGAAGCTGATTTAATCCCCCACAATAGCTCAGTTTCCATCTGTTTACCAACAAAATACTTGAGAAAAGCCCTGACTGAGCAAAGCCAGGAAACATCATTAACAAGGTGCTGACGTCAGACAACAACAGTGTCAAGAAAATGGTGAAAACATCCTTTGTTCATTACCAGGCTTAACCTGGAAAAGCAGAAAAAACGTGGAAAAATTTCTGTATCATACCAAAGAACAACAGGAACTGAAGTTACTGGTACATGGAAGTAAGCTTAAATAATGTTTTTACTGGCCTATTTTCCTCTTACAACTGAAAAGAGAGGGGTGCAAACAGCAAAAAAAAAAAAAAAAATTAAAAAAAATCCCACCACAAGCTTACACATTCCACTAAGTTTTAAAAAATGAAGCCATCCTTCTGCTGTTTCCTTAGCTTAGCAAGGAAGAGCGGGCAGCTCACTGTCACTCAAGCAGCTCTGAGCTGCACAAGGTACTCAGGCTTCCCAAAAAACCATAAAGTGCATTCAACACCAGTTTTACAAGCAAACACTGGTTTTTCCCTCCACTTGCGATTTCTGTGAGTTCTCAGTTTCACTGGGCACATTCATTTCCAAACTGACTCTTCACTGAAAACCCCTAATAGTGAAAATCCCCTAATTAACGGTCCATGGAGCAGTAAAATGGATTATAAGTTAGAAATCATCTCTATTTTGCAGAAGGAGGGCAAATAGACTGAGAGAAGAGGCAGTGACTCAACGAAGTCAATTCAAAGTTTAAAATGTGATGCACTTGTTAAAACTGCACTGAAACCCTGATTTTTTTGTGGCTGTAGATGTTCTTCCCCCTACCTTTTCTGCCTGAAAATGTAATCTGTTTTTCAGGCTGAAGAAAAAAACTTTTTTTCTGTTTTTCACTAGGCAAAGCAAACCACAAAAATTAAGTGTCACACAAAGCAAGGTTACAAACAGAAACCCCATAGGTACCTCAGCATCTCCCTATTGTTTAGTCACTTGTAACAGCAATAGCTAGGTATGTTTCTTTAAAAATAGTTTTGTTTTGTTGGGGCTTTTTACCTGATAGGGGGTTTTCCTACTATTTTGGTCCTCTATCTCCAAGATGAAAATTTTCAGCTTCCGCCTGAGTTAATAAAAAACACAAACAGCACTTAGAAAGAGCTGTATGTGAACAGAGCACACTTTCCACCCATATTCCAAACCTGTGCCTGTAAGCAGCACTGCTGAAGGCATTTTGCCTTGGGAAAATGAAATTCAGTGTGTAGTTACCAAGCAATCCCATTCCTACCCATGTGCCAGCTCCAAAAACCTCCTTGCATGGATTCTCACTCCTACAAAGCCACACAATTCCTCATCGGGTAATGGCTCAGTATGATTTCCAAAGAGGTCTCAGAGTAAGGGAGCAGTGTGATTTCCAGAGATATCCCAAAGCTCAGGAACTCTGAGGATGAGCCAGCAGGGAGCTTAGGAGTTCCACTGTCCGAGCAAAACAGTGGCACAAGGAGGGGAATTAAGGAGATGGGTCAGCCAAAAAATCGGTTCCCCTCCATCGGTGAGGAGCTGGGGAAAAAACACACATGAGAGGGAAGAGCAGCCTAAAAGCATTCAGTCTTTTCCTACAAACAGTCTAAAAACCACCCCAAAAAAGCAGCGAGGACATGGTAGGGAAGAGATATAAACCTAAAAAAGTTAATTTCATTGTGCAACGGGGAAGAAACAAAACCCATTTAGAAGAAGGCAAAAAGGCGGCAGCCGTGAGCGGGTGGGAGACAATAATTCGGAGTTTGCCGAGCAGACATCCGGGTGTCTCACGGAGGGTTAACGGTCCCGCTCACCCCGCGGCCCGGGGGCTCCGAGCTGAGGGGAGCAGCCCGGGGGCTGCAATGGCCATGGGGACTCTCAGAGCTGGGGGAGCTGGGAGCGGTGAGCACAGGGACTGAGAAGGGGCTGCGATGGGTTTGGGGGGGTCTAAGGGCCAAGGATGGCCATGGGGCTGTGAGGGGCTCGTGGGGGGTGCAGGCTCTGAGGGG
>VZRM01004160.1:259591-273088 GCA_013397955.1 Grantiella picta
AGGGGGAAGTGGGGATCAGTGGAGGGAAAGGGGGTGAGTGGCAGCAAAAGGTTGAAAAGGGAATGAGGGAGAAAGGGGGAAGTGATGGCAGAGGGGAGGTGAGTGAGTGAGTGGGAAAGGACAAGGTGGGGGGAAAGGGACGAGTGAGGGGGGAGGGGAGTTAGAGGGGAGTAGAATGGGTGAAGGAGGAAAAAGGGAATTAGAAATGGACCAGGTAAGTGAGGGAAAAAGGGGTGAGTGAGGGGGTATGAGAGTGAGAGGGAGGAAAGGGCAGGAGGGAGAAAGGGGCAAGAGAGGAAGAGGGGCAAATGAGGAGAAAAGGGTTGAGAAGAGAAAGGATGAGTGAGGGGGGAAAGGGTCTTTCCCTGTGCATGTGATCCAGAAAAATGTACAAAATACGGCATAGCTGGGATCTCCCAAAGCTCCAGTGAGTGTAATGTCTCTTCAGGACACTTTTATCAGGCAACAGTGAAACTACCACCATTCTTTGACATCCTCCTCCCAAATGTGTGTGTTGAACCCAAACACAGCCTCTGGCATCTCCTGATAAGAAGAGTTGGATGTTGGCAGTCATCAAGGCCATATACTATGAGCAGAGTCTCATTTTTGTCTGTCGGCCTAAATACCACATCCAGCACTGACACTCCTGAAGGTCTGTCCTGGTTTCAGCTGGGCTGGAGTTAATTTTGTCACTCTGTTGTTAATTTTCAGATGCTCTGCTTTTGGTCTGTGCAGAAGACAGGATTTCCAAAAGCAGAGTTCCTTGGGCCTCCACATAGGAGCTTCAGTGCCAGGATGGGTTTGCCTCCACCTCTGCTCAGTCACCACCAGCACATTTCATAGCCTTTATATGTAGATTTATTTATTTGATTTCATGGGAAATAGCCTGGTCAAGATTTGTCCCCACAGACAGCAAAATCCCAAGAGAAATAAGATCTTTTTGTGAAAGAAAATGCATGACCTCATCCATCACATAGGAGAAATCTGTGTGCAGATGACCCTTCTCCACAAATACCAGGAAACAGGAAAATTCACCTCTTTGAATAATTCATTGCTTTTTTGTTGTAGGTCAGCAATTCTTCAAAGCTCAAGCCAATACAAATGATAAAGTATAACATTTTTAGAGTAGCTGCAGGTTCCTTTTGGGTGATACATGTTTTTAAGGGGGAAAAAAATCCATTGAATCCTTTGGGATGATGCTTCACACAGGTGTCTCAGCCCTATCCCGGGAATGTGTGAGGAAGGGACAGGCAGGACCCCCACGACAGCCCAGACCCCTCAATGGACACCAGGATGATTTCTCAGCTCAGGGTCCACAGGTACACTGAGGATCATGGAATTACTGGGGCTGGAAAAGCCCTCTAAGACCAAGTGCAAGCATTCCCCCAGCACTGCCAAGGCCACCACTAACCCATGTCCCCAGGTGGCACATCCATATGGCTGTTAAATCCTTCCAGGGATGGGGATTCCACCTCTGTCCTGGGCAGCTGTTGCCAGGGCTTGACAGCCCTTTCCAGGAGGAAGATGTTCCCAATATCCAATTTAAACATGGCACAACTTGAGACTGTTTCCTCTTATCCTGTCCCTGTCCCCTTGTTCAGGCAGCAGAGCCTGGCCCCCCATGACTGCACCCTCCTGTCAGATGTGCAGAGCCAGAAGGTCCCCCCAGAGCCTCCTTTTCTCCAGGCTGAGCCCCCTCATTCCCTCTCAAACACAGACCATGGGGGATGGTGGCTCTTTTTTCCCCAAATACTCACAGGATTTTAGGACAACCTGACTGAAATCTCTGCAGAACATCAGACTCTGGATTTGCCAAGCCAATTAGCTGAGCACACCCCTGCTTTGAGCACACCCTGTCTTCATGGTCCTGCTGCTCCTCTCCCTCATTGCCTCATCCTACAACAAAGCCTTTGGTGACTTCACGGATGGGCCAGCAAGGAGCACAAGTGACACAGCCCCTGAGCTCAGAGGGCACAAACAGGAGGGTGTGACACAGGTGGGGGAGGGACACGTGAGCTAAGGCTGTTTATTAGAGCTGTGTACTGAGGTCAGACAATTCCTGCAGGAGACTCAGAGCTGAGGGGATACAGTACGGAACATGGACAAATCCATCTCCCACTAAGGCTGTGGACACATCAGGAACTCTGGAATCAGGGAATGCATTATTTCTGCAGATCTCCTCAAAGTGCACTGTGGCACAGACCCTTCTGCTTTGGTACTTGAAACCATCCCCCTTTGACCTCAGTGGAACGAGCAGTGGCTGTACCAGTCCTTCCTCACTGCTGGAGCTGGTCCCAGTAAGGAACTTCTGGATGTGGCTTTCATAAATCCTTCTCTGTGAGGGTAGTGAAGCCCTGGTTGCCCAGAGAAGCTGTGGATGCCCCTGGATCTCTGCAAGTGTCCAAGGCCAGGCTGGAAGGAGCTTGGAGCACCTGGGGCCATGGAAGGTGTCCCTGCCCATGGACTTTAGAATAGATGAACTTTAAGGTCTCTTCCAACCCAAACCATTCTGGGATTCTATGGTTCTATGACTCCTAGTCCTTCCCATGAGGACACAGTAAGTCTGGACACTTCTAAGGCATCTGACTTTCAGGTTTCAGTATTCAGCATTCCCAACTTCTCAGTTCCGAGTTAAGGACCAAAATAATACAATTCTGATTTTACTGAGTGCAGCATCTGCTGGAAGTTCAGTGTTGTTAGTGAGCATTTGGGCTGTAAATAATTCACAGCAATGAGAGTCAGGGCAAAGCCCTCGTGAGGGGGGAATATTGGGATTTCAGCTGGGCAGTGCTCTTTGTCAGGAGAGGGAATTGAGATGGCCCTGCTCTGGCACAGGAGACACCTGCCCTCAGAGCCCGAGTTAAACACCAGTGAAGGACAGTGTTATCTCCCCAAACAGGCAGCCACAAGTGCTGCTGCAGCATCCTCTGGGAAGAGGCAGGAAGGGGAATTAAAGCTGACACATAATTAGAATAGAGTTTGCAAGTGCTCCTGGAATCCTGGGGAAAGCAAATGGAAATCAAGCAGAAACTATTTCTAGGCTGAGTTTGGGGGTGAAAGAAGCAGAAATAGGCTTTCACTAAGGACTAAATTCAAACCCTCCCATGAATCCAAATTTAGTGTTTAAGGCTTCCAGTGCCTGTGTGCCAGCTCACACAGCCTGGCTGCACATGGGAAAGATACACAAATATAATCAGGAGAGACCTGTGGCAATTAGCTCTGATAAACCTGAGGAGCTGTGCCTGACTCCCAGCTCCAGGAGCACTCGGAATCTTCATGCAGCTAAAGCCAGGCTGAGGGGCTCAGCACCTCTGGAAAGTGTTATCTTTGAGGATGAGGCTGCCTTGGGTCATACCCATCACACTTGTCTCGTGCAGGTGACAGCATCGACCAGCGGGTGCTGAACTCATTCATGGCCACGGGGCAGCGAGAGGGGAAAGAACTTGAAGAAAGCGGGAGCAGGAATTCTGCCATCTTAGCCAGTCAGGAGCTGCTGTATTCTCAGGCGTGCTGCTGCCCAGCATGGGCTGCCTTCCCAGCTCTGCAGAACCCTGGAAGCACACGAAGAGCGGGTGAGCACGGGCTGGAGCCCACCTGGAATGCGGCGTTGGAGGTTGGTGGAGCCGGGAGCGTGCAGGGATGGCACAGCCTCACAAGTCACATCCCATTACCAGGTACAGGGAGTAGTGAGGCAGGAGCTCCTTTCCCTGCTCCTCCTCCTCTCTGCCGGGAGGCAGTGGGAGAACACGAGGTCTCCCAGCCCCAGCACAGCAGCTCTGGTGGCTGTCACAGTGCCTCCTGTCCCTTCCAGATAATCAGACAAAACCAAACCGTGTCCAACCTACTTCTTGTCGATCTGTTTGAATGTACAACTCTGCTTTTCCCAAAGGTTCTCACCTCAAAGGATTTTTACGTAAAGGAGCAGCTGCACCTGCCACCGAGGAGCTGCCTCCTTGTTGGGCAATGTCACAACGCTAAACCACCCGCAGTCCTTGCAGGGGGTCAGCCCAGTACACAGGGAGGAACCTTTAACTGCCTCTCATGAGGACTTTCCACCTCTGGGGGACATTTGTGTCATCACTCAAGCCAGCCTCTGCCTGTCACCCCCGGGAAGCCACCACAGCCTGTTTGTCACCGACATTCTGGCTCCAACCAACCACCCCAGGACAGCTCAAGCGAGTTTCCAGCTAATGCTGCAACAAGGTCACTGCTTCCCACTGAACAGCCCAGGAACATCCCTTCCCTGCCTCTCTGGACATGTGAGGGTTAAATGCCCTTCACCAGTAGACTCTGAGTTCTCACCCAACCATTCCCCAGGAATGGCTTTGGAAAGGAACCCTGGAAACTCACCTAGAAGAGCTTCTCATAGCATTTGTCGCAGTGGACAATGTCCCGGTGGATGAATATTTTATCCAGGAGATCTCCCATTGCTTTGTGGCAAATTCCACACTGCCAAAGAGAAAACGAGGAGGTTGGAAAGTAACCAAAACCCTGCAGTAACCAAAGCCTCACACAGTAACAAAAGAAGGGAGAGGGCAGAGGAACAGTCTCTGCATCATTTTATAAAGGGGTGAAGATGTGACCTTTGAGGCTGAACTTTCCTACAACAGCCAAATGTCCCTGCAGGCCTTTTCTTCCCACATTCCCTATCCCTGTTCCTCCTACTCTCCCCATACCTACAGACTTTCCTTGGGAACCCTGCAGAGTTTGAGGATTCAGCCACATCCACTAGACCACAAAGGCCACAAAGCAGCAAGTCTACCCCAAGGACAGTGGGGCAAGGACATGAGGGTGTGCTGAAGGTGCTATTACTAATAAAGAATTCTTGTTGTAACACTTATTTAAGAACCTTGAATATTCTAGGGATACCTGTGACATTCTGCCCCAATGTGATGCAAGGATTTGGCACACCCCGTATGCATCACTCTGAAAGCCTGAGGATGGAATTTGCAGGAAGATCCCTGCTCCCAGCCCTGCAGGTCCCAGCAGCCCTGGGCTTACCCTGAAGCAGTACTCATGGCAGCGGATGTTCAGGTGCTCTATGATGATCTTGGGGCAGTCTCGGATCTCCCGGCTGCAGTAACTGCACAGGGGTTCACTGGACCTGGGAAGAACAGCGCAGGGAATTCCTCGGTGACACTCTGGTTCCACTCCCAGGGGTTTTTCCCAACCATCAGCACTGCTTTCCGTGAGCAACCTGCTCCCACATGTGTGTGACTCTGGCAGTGACAGAACAGAGGGACATCTGCTGGCCTGGGGATGCAGAGACCACAAGTGGGGCTGGACAGATCTCAGAATCATGGAATCATGGAATGGTTTGAGTTGGAAGAGACCTTAAAGCTCATCCAGTCTCACTCCTTGCCATGGGCAGGAGCACCTTCCACTATCCCAGGCTGCTCCAAGCCTCATCCAACCTGGCCTTGGACACTTCCAGAGATGGAGCAGCCACAGCTTCTCTGGGCACCCTGTGCCAGGGCCTTCCAACCCCCACAGTAGAGAATTTCTTCCCAATAGCTCATGTAACCCTGCCCTCTGGCAGTGGGAAGCCATTCCCATTTGTCCTGTCACTCCAGGCCCCCAGAAATAATCCCTTTCCATTTTTCTTGCAGGCTCCCTTCAGGCACTGGATGGCCTCAGTTAGGTAACCCCAAAGCTTATCGGCTCCAGGCTGAACAGTCCCAATTCTTTCAGCCTTTCCTCATAGGAGAGGTGCTCCATCCCTCTGATCACCTTGGTGGCCTGCTCTGGACAATAACTTGGAGTCAATGTCACTGTATTGCCATTTACTGTGCTGCTGTTCCACCAGACATACATCAGTGTCCTCAAAAAGCAAAACCTTCAAATCATTTCTGATTAAGAGTTTGCTGAACCCCCCCAGGTAGCCCTGCCTTGTCCTACCTGTGCAGGGGAGCACTGGACAGGTAACTGTGGTGGCTGTAGCTGCTTCTCTCCAGGTCACTCAAATCCACAAGGCTGCCACTGGGGAAGGAAGGAAATATCAGCACTGGACAGTGATATGTGGGAAGAGAGTCTCAGATGGAATCATTAACCCAATTATTTGGAATATCTTGGCTACCTGGTCCTTGTGGTGAAGGTCCTAAAAGTGCCTTCCCAGGGCACAAAGAGGAACATTTAATTACCCCCAGAGAGGACTCTCCCCCTCTCAGGGACATTGGGAACCTACTGAGGAGGAAGAGAGAAGAAGGAAGCAGCACCTTTCTCTTGGGCCAGCTTGTTGGCTCTTCCCAGCTCCGTCCTGAGCTGCATTTCCAGCCCCTCGTGGGACTCACAGCAGGGGCTCCCTGACCCCTCCCCAGCCCTGGAAAGGCATTTTCCTGGCAGAGAGGGCACCACTGACTGAAGACTGCTGCACCTCCCTCTTTGCTGCATCCACACTGCAGGTTCTGCACAGGGAATCTGCTCCCTGTCCCATGCCACTGTCAGTGCGCTCAGGGCAGACCCAGCTGTGGGCTCAGGGAGGGTCTGCATGGAGCAGCCACCAAAGCAGAGCCACCAGAGAGCTGTGACCCAGCTGGCTGTGACTCCATGGGGAGGCGTGGGATGTGGGCAGCAGGGCTGGGAAAGGGACACAGGATGTGGGACATGCACTCCAGCCTGGGACCCAGGGAGGTCTCTGTGCCAGGAGGAGCAGCAGGGTCAGTGCCTGTGCTGGGAGTCTGGGAAATGCAGCTCAGGACAGGGCTGGGAAGGGCCAGAAACATGGCCAGTACTCCCTCTTGCTCCATCCCTTCTCCAGGATATTCCCAACTCCAACCTCCCACTCCTTCCCCTTACCAGCCATCAGAGTCCTCCATGAGCTAGGCTGTCACATTAAAATGTCAGACAAGGTGAGACTGGGTGGGCTGGGGGAGCAGGAAAGGAAGGGGATCAAGGACTCCCCTGCCTGCCCACAGTGAATGTCCAGCACCTCTGGGGATGGGTCATGCCCAGGTTGTGACCCAGACATATTTTCCAACATACTTTCCCCTAGCTGCAACTGGAAAATCCTGTGCTGGCAGCTGGACAGGCAACCTGTGAAATCCTACTTCCAAATCACTCACCAGTGAAACTCCCCTGGCCTCACCAGGGCCCTCCTGTTTACATCTGGCCCCTACAAGTAGCAGCTTTCACTGCTAGAACTCCCAAATCCTGCGCTGTTATGCAGGAAAATGAATGGAGCACATCCCTGGGTTTCCTGGATATTTGGCTTATCTTTGGCTGCTGACCAAAGATAGATAGAGCTTTGCTGAGCTCTAGGACAGGCTGGAGATTTACAGTCTGTAATCAGCTCCCCCATGGATGCCAGCACAGCACTGAGGGAGGAGAAATGCCAGCAGGGAGCATCAAACTGGTGTGAACTGGTGCCACATCACTGTGAGGATGATGTGCATGGGTCCAAATCCTGCCCTTGTCACACTGGGGCCAATCTGGAGCAGCTTCACTCGAGCAGAACACAAAAGATTGGAGATTTAAGCTTGAAAATGGTGTTATTTAATATTTTTTAACTCATCTCTTTTTTCAGCAAGAGCCCTCACCCTCCACATTTTCCTCACTCATTCCAATAATTTGTTTACAGGTGCATGGTGAAGCCTCACAATGCCAAACACGCAGCCTAAAAACTGCAGTGAGGCGTTTTCTTCCACCTCAGGGACCAAGCCATTCCGAGGGGAGCTTCCCTGTCCCCTGGGAGCAGTGGGACACAGGTCCTTCTGTCACCACGGCGGGAGGAGACGGCTGGACCCCCAGAGAGCAAAACTCTGCCCTCCCAACAATCCCCCCCCCGGGACTGATTAGCTCCAACTGCTCCATCCTGGCGGAATGTGTGAGGTGGCAAAGCCTCGTGCCGGGCTCTGCACGCGTGTGTGACACACGGGTGTGACACCTGGGTGTGACACAGGGTGGCCCCAACACTCCTCGTACCTGCCGTAGCGCGGGGAGGCTGCAAAGCCGCCGGTGTTCACGTACTGCTTCACAAAGAGGATCCCTTTCCTAGGGAAACGGGAAGCATTTGCATGAGAAAAGAGTGCGTGGAGCTCGGGAGAGCCGGGCAGGGACCATGTGTGCCCCTGGCCACGGAACGCGTGCGGGAGAGGCGCGGAGTGGGATCCTGTTGTTCTGCAACAAATCCTGAATATCGAGCATTGTTGCTAAATCACAACTCCTCTAATTACCCCACCAAAACAAATCGAGTTAATTGGAAAGAATGGGATGGATCGTGTCACCCTTTCATCCGGTTATCCGCTGGTTTGAAGCATAAGTCATTCCCAGCTCCCGTCAGGATTATGCACTCAATGAGCATGGAGAGAGCTCCCGGCTCCCCCGTTAACACCAACCCCTGTGGCACAGTGCTGCTTCTGGGACTGTTCTGCCACTGGAATATCTCCTGTGTTTTCAGCCAGTGTAAACTGCTGCTGGTTTGGCTGGGGATGTTTTTACCTCCCTTGCTTAATCCTGCCTCTTTACAATTCCAGCTCCAGAATTCCATGCCCCAAGTGGGTGCAGCTCTGGGCAGGCCGAGGGGAGCCCTGTGCCCCCAGCCCTCTCTCTGCCTGCAGCCCTGACAGGAATTAATCAGGCTCTTTCTCCACGGTGCATTTCCACTGCTGCCTAAAAGCTGGGATTAATCCTCTCTTCTTACACTAAACCCTGTCATGGCTAAGAAAAGAAAACCTCTTTTTTTTTTCCCTTAAACTGAGCATGGGCTCTTTCTATGTCATAGAATCACGGACTCATTAAGCTTGAAAAAGACCTTTAAGATCATCATATCCAACCAGCAATTAGCACCACCATCATGGTCACCACCAAAACATGTTCCCAAGTGCCACATCCACATGTTTCCTGAACACTTCCAGGAATGGTGACTCCACCACTCTGAGCCTCCCCTGGCACAGCCTGAGGCCATTCTCTCCTCCTATCCCTGACCCCCGGGCTGTCCCCTCCTGTCAGCAGCTGTGCAGAGCCACAAGGTCCCCTTGAGCCTCCTTTGCTCCAGGCTGAGCTCCTTTCCAGCTCCCTCAGCTGCTCCTGGTGCTCCAGACCCTTCCCAGCTCAGTTCCCTTCCTTGGACACGCTCCAGCCCCTCAAAGTCTCTCTTGTTCTGACGGGCCAAAAACTGACCCCTGGATTCCACATGGGACCTCATCAGTGTCCAGCACAGCAGTGCAATCACTGCCCTGACCCTGCTGGCCACACTGTGGCTGACACAAGCCAGGTGCCAAAGCTGGAATTCCTCACCAACCAGGATGACCCTGTGCCATCCCTGTTCTGCAGTGGTGGGATTGTGGCCCCCCTTGGATATTTACCCAGTAGTGCTGGAGTCAGGCTGGTACCCAGAGCTGTGGTGGGAACTGCAGAGCCTCTCACTGGAACTGGAGAGGAGCCTGGGGAGAGAAGGAAAAGTCTGTGAGCCATGGCAGGATCCAAGCTGGGAGGCAGGAGAAGAGTGGCGGCTACTGCTGGGAGGGCAGATGGGTATTACAGCCCTTTTCCACACTTTATCATGGATCAAACCAAATCCTTTCTCTTTCTATATCTGCCACAGGACAGGACTGCTTCCCTGGGGAAGTGATTTAGGAAAGTCTCATTTGTAGGGCCACGGGAGAGAAGGTCCAATCAGATCTTGCATTGAGGAGTGTGAGTGAGTCACACAGGCTGAATGGGAGCAGCCTTGGGGAGAAAGGGCACCGGAGGAATTGCAGGAGATGGGGATATTCCCAAAGCCAACGGAACTGTCTCCAGCGTAGTAATTTGAAGGGAGAATGCAGCAGAACAATGGAGAGCAGCTTTGTCCATCTGCTCAGCAATGAGACCTGCAATGTCTCATTCAGGCTGACCTTTCTGGAGCCAAGCCAAGGCTATCCAAGGATCTTGTGCCTCCTGACCCCCACAACCTACTCCTTGTTACAGACCCAGCCCTCAGCCTGGCACTGGTGGCCCTATGGAGCATCAGCACATGGATGGGCTGGCAGTGCCTTGAGGGATGCAGGAAACCCAGGATAATGGTATTCCATATGGGATACCTCCTGCCCCTTCCAACAGCCTTGTTCTGGGAGCAGTTTAGTCATTTAACCAGTGACATTCTGGGGACAGGGACCCTCTCTCTTGACATCTCTCTTTGCTATGATCCCTTTTTTCCTCTAGCAAAGGCTGATTGCTGACAGGAACCAGCTCCCCATTCTCCTGCCCCTCTGTTCTGGCATCCCACACTGTGAAAAATCTCCAGAGATTTTTCTGGATATATCCCAGACCCTGTGCTAGGCAGCTTTTGCTAGGATTGGTTCAAGAGCTGGTCGGTGCCTCTGGTTCATGCATCCACTCCCTGGAAACCATTCCTCCCTCTCTCAGCTCTTGGCTTTTCTTCCTGGCTTCTCTTCCATAAGTTCCATGGAAGTTTCCCTCAGAGCCCTGGTGACTCCCCATTTACCTGGTGCTGTTATAGTTTAAGCTGTCCATGTAGAACGGCACCCTGTGGCTTCTCTGGGACATGGACATGGTGGAATCTCTTTGGGGGGAGTCGTGGCTGGGGAGAGGAAGTGCAACAGTCTCAAGCTCTGAATTTGGGCATGTGAGGGATCCTCACATGGGGTGGGAATCTTGACCGGAATCTCCCTGCTGGGCACTGACCCCTCCCCACTCCACAGCCATTGCACACTCAACATGTGCTCACATCCAGGGAATCAGCAAATGGATCAGGACATCTGGACACTGAATAAATGTGGGAAGTTGGGATCCCCGCCTTGGACTCACCATCCTGTGGAGGGGCTGAAGTCCCCGTGCCCCCTGGCACTGTCGTACCAGCTGCTCCTTGGGCTGCTGCTCCCGGAATAAAGGCTCCCTTTGGGATCTGGGCTGGATCTGGGGAGGAGACACAAAGTCCTGAGCACAGGGTGGCAGGAATCTCCAGAGTCCCCACACTGTGCTCTGTCACTGCCATGAGTCTGTTGCTACCAAACCCTGGCACAGCTGCCCATCCCTGGAAGTGCCCAGAAAACATGTGGATGTGGCACTTGAGGCCATGGTGGTGACCTTAGTGACAACACTGGATTGAGAGCTGATGATCACAGAGGTCTTTTCCAGCCAGGAGGACCTCCTGATTCCATGATGCATTCCTCCTATGCTCAGCCCATTTGCCCTGTGCTGGTTCTGTGCTCCACAGGGACAGCAGGATCCAAACCCAACACTTGAGCAAAGCCAAGGCATTCCCACATGGAAATACATCTTCAACTGCTTCCTTTCCCAGCGCTCACCAAACCCAGCTCTGCACTCCCTGTGTGTGCCCAGGTGCTGTAGTTGCCCATTTTCCCTTTCCCAAGGCAGAACTCCTCAGGGGAATGGCTTTAAGCTGTGGGCAGAGCTCAGGCTCTTTCACCAGAGCAATGGCTTTGGTTTTTGTTTCCTTGCAGGAGCCCCGGGGCACAGATCAGGATTTTATTGTCCCTCAGCACTTGGATTCTGATTAAAGCTTCAGGCAACTCAGTGTCACACAGTGCTGCCAGCCCTGCTGTGGGTCCGAGAGAGGGACAGGCTGAGCTCATCTTAATGAGAAAATGAGAACAATTAAAAAAACTGGAAAATTAATGAGAAAACCCTGCTCTGGGCCAGACAGGAGTTTTGTCTGCGGTATAAGCCCAAGGGCAGGGGTGGAGAGTGGATTTTGTTCTCTGCAGGGACATGGCAGTGAGGGTGACATTCACATCATGTGAGGGCGACACTCACATCATATGAGGGCAGGGTTAGGTAGGATATTGGGAAGGAATTGTTCCCTGTGAGGGTGGGCAGGCCCTGGCACAGGGTGCCCAGAGAAGCTGTGGCTGCCTCTGGATCCCTGGCAGTGTCCAAGGCCAGGCTGGACAGGGCTTGGAGCAGCCTGGGACAGTGGAAGGTGTCCCTGCCCATGGCAGGGGGTGGAACAGGATGAGCTTAAGGTCACTTCAAGCCCAAACCATTCCATGATTCCATGATTCTGTGAAATGGTCGAGGAGGATCCCAAGGCTCCAGGAGGATGGTGGAAATCCCCAGGCCTGGAGCTGCTCCTGGTGATGTAGGAATGCCTTCTCCAACATTACTCATATTGATCCAAGTGCACCATCTGGGGACAGCCCTGGTTCTATGATTTAGTCCTGTTGTTCCCTCTGGGAACAAAATCCTGCTCTCACTCCTTTTCCCAGTGATTGTACAATCTGGAGGGGAGTTTCAATCAGGTATTTCCCATGCCAGCAGCTTTCCCTGTTTCTGTATCCTGAACCCTTCATCCCCAAAACTTTCGTCTCCAAACCCTCCTCCCCCAACCCCTTATCCCCAAATCCTGACCTCCTGGTGCTGAACACCTGGCTGTCCACATAGGCTGGAATCCTGTGGCTGGGCATGGAGCCTCCGAAGGATTGGCGATCCTGGAACAGGGATGTGGTGCTCTTGGACTCGTGGGCACTGGGAACACTCTCTTGGGAGCTGAAGTCAGACCTGCTGAAGAATTAAAAGCAGTTTCACCACAAAGCCAATGGGTGTCTTTGCTCTGAGCAGCTCACCCAAGTGTTCAGGGTCTGCTGAGGGTGGATCCTGCCTCCGCTGTGGCGAGCACAGACCTTTCCCGTGAGAATTCTTTCTCTCTTCTTCTTGTGTTTTATAAACAAAGATAAAGTTTGGATGTTGTTTGAAACGGTCTCTCGAGATGTGGACATTCAAGCCTGGCCAGTTGGCCTGGGGGGAGGTTTTCAACTGACCAATCTGGGTGACCTTTGAAAGTCTATATAAGTTGGAATTCATAAAATACACTTTTTTGGCCACACTGAAGAGCTGGACTCCTTCTCTCTGCTAGCGGTTCAACAGTGACACCTCCTCCTATAGGGAACAGGGAGAACTGGGACGCCATGTTGTTAATAGGATAATGGAATTATGGAATCCCGGAATGATTTGGGTTGGGACAGACCTCCGAGTCCATCTCATTCCACCCCCTGCCATGGCAGGGACACCTTCCACTATCCCAGGTTGCTCCAAGCCCTGTCCAGCCTGGCCTGGAACACTTCCAGGGATCCAGGGGCAGCCACAGCTTCTCTGGGAATTCTATTCCAGGGCCTCCCCACCCTCACAGGGAAGGATTCCTTCCAATAGTCCTGTGATCAGTGTCATCGGATTGGGCAAATTTCCTGGGTCCAGCACTTCAGCCAGGAAGATATTAAGGAGCAAAGGACGAGGGTGTGAGAGCCACTGGTGGCACAAACATGAGGATGTCCCCACTGTACCTGGCTGGCCCTGGGGCAGAATCACTGTGCCTCCAGCCCCCCAGGCTCTCACGGTGACTGTCTGTGCTGGCCATGGTTTGTTCCTCACGGTCCACAGTGATCCTGGGGGGAGGAAAGAGCTGTCAGGAGCTGCAGCACCTGCATCTGACCCTGTCCTCTGTGGGGGTAAATGCAGAAACACTGGGATTGCCACAGGATCAGTGTCAGGATGCTTTAGGTTGGGAGGGACATTAAAGCTCATCCAGTGCCACCCCTGCCA
>VZRM01004160.1:273170-286581 GCA_013397955.1 Grantiella picta
GGTGAACATTCCCAGCTCTCCCAGCCGGGCTCCAGAGGGGCTCCAGCCCTGGAACAACTCTGAATTCCTCTGGACTCTCCAGCAGGTACCACATCCTTCTTATGCTGAGCTACAACAATTCCTGTGGGAGATCCCTGCAGTGTTGTGGCTCTGGGGTGATAGGTGGCACTGGCAGAGTCTATATTGGTTTCTGTATTCCCTAAGCCAAGAAATAAGCATTTGGATTCCTTTGGACAGGACTGGAAGGAGCACTGGAGGTGTGTGAGGTGCCCTGGCTCTGTACCTGTCCCGGCGTGGCTCAGACTCGTTGGCACCTGGAATCTCTGGAGCAGGGATGCTGCTTCCTCCAGAAACACAGCTGGACCTGCCAAGACACGAGACCTTTACAGTCTGTGGAAGCATCCCTGTGCACAGAATTCCTGGGGCATGGAGATGCAGCCCCTGGAGGACCTCCTGCCTCAAGAAAAGTGCAAGAGGAATGTGCCAGATAGAAGCATGGAATTGTTTAGGTTGGAAAAGCCGTCTAAGTTCACCAAGCATCAACCCAGCACCACCACCATGTTCACCACTGACCAACGTCCCCAAATAACCCAAAGAGATGTGAAAAAAACAGATGGAAAATCCCATCTGAAAGGAAAGACCCCAACCACAGCACCCTCGGTCCCTTCTCCAGAACCCCCTGCAGTAAATCCCCCCCATTCTCCCAACAGAAAAAGCACTCTGATTATTTCTCTTGCCTTCTTGCAGTGACTTCTTCACTCTGCACACAGGAGGACATTCCCATGTCCCTGTCCCTGCTCCCAGCACTGTCCTGGGAGTGCAGCACAGACCTGGGGAGGAGAGAAACACGCTGGGTCACACACAGATTCTGAGGTGCTGCTCCCTGACACACCTGGGAAGGAGCCCAGTTTAACCAAGAGCCTCAAGTCTTCAAATTTAGGGGAAAAATATGGACAAAAGAAAGGAAATCAATCCATAAAGTCCTTCCATGGGGACATCCAGCCCTGACTGGGGAAGTTCAAAACCAGACCCAACATTACCATGGAGCCAAATGCCAAATTTTATTGCTTCTTGGCTCTCCCTAGAGAGGCACTGCTCCCAAATTTAAAGTCTAGGAAGCTACTCCTGGCAGTGCAGCTGGACAGGGTTTGATGGCTCCAGCTAAGGAGGATCTTTTCTCCCAGGTTTTCCTATAAAACCATGGTAAAAGGTTCATCCAGTAGGAGCAGCACTAGAATCAGGCACAAACAGGCCTCAAGTTGCTCTAAAGGAGGTTCGGATTGGATTTTAGCAAAACTTTCTTCATGGAAAAGGTTCTCAAGTCCTGGAATTGTTCAGGAAATATGTGGATGTGGCATTGAGGACATGGATTAGTGCTGACCATGGTGTGGTGATGCTTGGATTTTATCATCTGAGAGGTCTTTTCCAATTTTTTTCCACTTCCAACAATTCCATGATTCTATGAAAAGGAGAACCTGGGAGAATATTTATCAGCAGGGAGGAAGATGCCCATGGAATGACCTCTCATCCCAAAGGAGAAGGCAGGGGGAGTTGTCCCATTCCTTACCCAGCCCTGCTGGGCTCAGTGAGATCCTTCAGCCTGGGGGGCTCTGGGTGGCTGTCATGGCCAGGAGCTCCTTGGCTCCTCTCAGTGTGGCTGCTTGAGTCCAAAAACCTAAACCAGAGATCCATGGTTGGGAAAATCCATGCTGGGATGGGCTGACACCCATTCCCTGGAGAGGAATAGGAGCCAGTTTGGCCAGGGCCATTCCAAAGATCCCAAATCAACAACCCCTAACAACCCCAGTTCTCCCAGTCCTCACCTGGAGTCATCCCAGTAGGGCTGGTGGTGGGCTGGGCCCTCAGGATTTGTGGAGCTGCTCCTCTCCTCGTAGCCCAGGACAGACCTGGCAACCAGAGAAAGGCCTGAAACATCCCTGCAAACTGGCACCTGGATCCCATCCCATCCCTGCAAACTGGCACCTGGATCCCATCCCATCCCTGCAAACTGGCACCTGGATCCCATCCCATCCCTGCAAACTGGCACCTGGATCAGGGCACTGGGGATGTTCTGGTCACCAGGCCAGGCTTGTGCCAAACTGCACCAGGGCTTTTCTCTAGGACATTTTACAGTCCATGTCCCCGTATTCCAGCTGTTCTCAGCTCCCTGCTGCCACTCTAGCATCCCTGGATTATCAGGGAATCAAAAGGGACTGACTGAACCCCACTGAGAATACAAGAGGAGGAAAAATCTGGAATGCTTAGCTCATTTCAAAGGAGATGGAGAGGAATACAACACAAAGCTCTTGGTTTACTTAAACCTCCTTTGTCTCCATCCTTGGGAAAAAAGCTGGAGAAGGAGCCCCTTTCTGGCCCTGCCCATTCAGAATTCCCTGAATCCTCAGAATTATTCCTACACCCACTAAATTCACCCCACTCTTACCTTTTAAAGGAATATTCTGTGTCCTCGATGTGCACTGGGGCTCTCTCGGTGGGAGGAAAAGGGACATCAGGCTGCAAGTGAGACCTGGCAAAAAAGGGGGAATTTAGGGCTTCCAAAGCTTTCCAGGGGATTTGTATGGAACAACAACACTGCACTTTGTATCAGCACAGAAAACAGGGAAGAATTGTCTCAGAGAACTGATTGTCCTTCGGAAAAACCCATTTCCCATCTCTAACCAAGAGGAGGAGAGGCTGTTGGTGGAACTGAGGTGGTTACTGGGACTCAATTCCCACACATCTCAGTACAGGGATTTTCTGTCCTGTCCCAGGATGGTGCACCTGGACAAAGCATAATATGAGTGATTTTGGGGAAGACATTCCCACATCCCCAGCAGCAGCTCCAGGCCTTGGGATTGACACCATCCTCCTGGGAGCCTTGGGATCCTCCTCAGCTCAGAGGGTTGAATTAATTTCATAAAATCCAGGAATCCCAGAATGGTTTGGGTTGGAAGAGACTTTAAAGCTCACCCAGTGCCACCATGGGCAGGGACACCTTCCACTGTCCCAGGTTGCTCCAAGCCCTTTCCAACCTGGCCTTGAAATCTGCTCATCTCAAGACCTTTGATGGGTCCAACACATGGAAATGGATCCCAAAATGATGGACAAGGGAGGGAAGCAGCTCCAGGGAGATCCATGTGTTTGTTGCCAACAGCAGCAATTCCTTCCTGACTCTGCACCTCTGGCAACATCAGGGGAGCAAACACTCTGAAATCACATGGGTTGGAGGCACTAAAGGCAGTGCTACAGCTGCCGGATCTGCTCCCAGAATCCCAGGATCACTGAGGTTGGAAAAGACCATGGAGTCCAACCTGTGCCTGATCCCCACCTTGTCCCCAGCTCAGAGCACTGAGTGCCACAGCCAGGCCTTCCTTGGGCACCTCCAGGATGGGCCCAAACATCCCTGGGCAGCCCCTTCCAATCCCTGACCATGGAGAAATTTCCATGGAGAAATTCTTCCTGAATTCCCAGCTGCTTCTCTGGGAAGAAGTTGTGTAACAGTGAACAGAGAGATGCTGTTCCCACTGTTTACCTATGCAGGAGTTTCCATTTCCAGTTGCTTTGTTACCCGGTTTGAATTCTAATCCCAATTCTACTCTGGAAAAGTTACTCATTCCCACCCCGGCTGCCCTATGGAAGCAGAAGGTGCTTGGTTTTTGGGAAGGGGTTTGTTTTTTGGGATTTTTAGGGGGTCTCTGGCCCTGGGCAGTGTCCCACCTGCTGTCACCCCAGGAGGGAGAGGACTCAGACTGACGGAGCAGCTTGTCCGGAGCATCCACAGGTCTGTCCTGGGAATCAGAGCTGGACCTGCTGAGAGAAAGAGGCTGGTCTCAAGAGGAAGCTCAGCAAGTGGAGAACACCAAGAAGCAAAAATATCAACCATGACATTTTCCTGGCTCGAATGGAACATCTTTTCCTCCTTCCTGCTTAGCTCTGGAAATTTCCTGAAGGGTCGAGACACAGATCCAACCCACTCATCGTCACGTGAGGAGAGCAGCTGGAAGATCCTGGTGGGTCAGGCCCACCCTGCTTTGCAAGAGATGCTCTCAGAGCTCCCCTGCCAGGGCAGTCCTAGGCCAGAAGAAGACATCCTCCCCCCACTAAAATCAAGGGGAAAAAGAGAATTTTCCACTTACTCTGATGGGTAAAACCCGTTGTTGGCTTCTGTGTGCCCAGAAAAACTGGAAAAGAGAGACACAACTTGAGGAATGTTCTACAGTGACTCTCCCTCGCTTTTCATACAAGAGAAAGCAGGGAATCCCCAGACTTCCCAAGAGGGACCTGTCCAGAGCTGGCATGGCAGGAAACTTGGGGAATTCAGGTTTGTGAAGCACAAAGGAGCATTGGGTAAACCTGACCATGTGCAGCCGTGTGGGAATGCAAGCTGGGACTCTTCCCAGTCCAGTGGGATGTCCCAGAGCCCACAGCTGCAGCACAGCCCCTCCATCTGCAGCTGAGCACCTGGAAGTGCCCAAGGCTGGCTTGGATGGGGCCTGGAGCTGCTTGGGATTGTGGAAGGTGTCCCTGCCATGGCAGGGTGGCACTGGATGAGCTTTCAGGTCCTTCCCAACCCAAACTGTTGAGTTGTGAACCTCTGGATCTTTTGCAGGGAGGGTGAAGATCCCTGGGAAGGTGGGAAAGAAGCTGCCCAGAGCTGCCATGGCTGGATCAGTCACCCTTAGTGGATCTCTGGGAAGTCCCTCAGTCCCACCGAGGTCTCAGATCCACTTAAACCAGAATTTCCTGGGAAAATGTGTGAGGCACAGTGTGGATGGAGCCCAGCAGATCCACTGGCTCTCCCCCTGCCAGGAACACCACGGGAAAAGCAGGATCCTGCCCAGGACAGGCCCTGGAGCTCACACAGGGAGCAGGGGATGCTCACACACCCCAAGGACAGGCAGAGGGGATGGTGGAATTCATTTGGGATGTGGACACAGCCACACCTGCTCCTGGGATTATGGGATCTTCAACTGCATCCCACAATCCCTCAGGGTCAGGACACGAATATTCCTCAGCACTGGACCTTCTGCTTTGCCATTTTACAGGATCTGCAGTTTCCTTTTGAGTTTGGGGGTTTGTTTTTTGGGGATTTTTAGGGGGTCTCTTATTGCAAAAGCAAATAAATATGTGGAGGTTGGAGGCCTGGAGAGACACTGAGTGTGAACCTCCCCGTCATGTTAAAAACATGAATAAATTACATTCCAGAATTGGTTTCCACTTGGGAATAAAACTGGAAAATGCAGG
The DNA here is from genome assembly GCA_013397955.1 of Grantiella picta. Classification (NCBI taxonomy): domain Eukaryota; kingdom Metazoa; phylum Chordata; class Aves; order Passeriformes; family Meliphagidae; genus Grantiella; species Grantiella picta. The sequence goes on from VZRM01004160.1 coordinate 278,415, forward strand.
ATGGATCCACAAAAGCGACTGGATTTTTTGTATCACAGAAACTAAAAAAAAAAACCTGGCAGAAAGTATCACACAATTCGATTTTCCCCCCTTTCTTAAATGAAACTTAGACAAACTGGTGCAGTTCTACAAAGCCCAGAAGGAATGTATTTTTCCATCAGTAAATATCCATTCCAAGGTTCCAGCCAGCTCCAGAGCAGCAGTTTCTGGATTGTGCAGTGCCCAGGTCAGGAATCCCACAGGGACTTTACCTTCCATTGGTGGAAGCCCCGGTGGCTCTGGAGGTTTGTTCATCCCATGGGAACATCCCAGGCTTTTCCTTCAGAGCTTTGTCACTAGAAAAAGGGAAATTCCAGAGAAAATGGGACCGGTCAGCATTTGTAGTGCATCATCCTAGAAAAACCTGCTGATATTTAGTTGGGTGGGGAACAAAATGGGGCTGAATCTCTCTATCAGGACAGGCAGAGCTACATTCCTGAGCCCAGTGAGCCTGACTGCAGATCATGGATCATGGAACGATGGAATCCCAGACTGGGCTGGGTTGGAAGGGACCTTAAATATCCTCCATGGGCAGGGATACCTTCCACTGTCCCAGGCTGCTCCAACCTGGGCTCGGACACTTCCAGGCATGCGGGGGCAGCCACAGCTTCTCTGGGCACCCTGTGCCGGGGCCTGCCCACCCTCACAGCCAGGAATCCCTTCCCAATATCCCATCTCTCCCTGCCCTCTGGCAGTGGGAAGCCATTCCCTGTGTCCTGTCCCTCCAGCCCTTGTCCCCAGTCCCTCTCCAGCTCTCCTGGAGCCCCTTTGGAATCGCTCCTGGATCCTTCTCTCCTCCAGGTGAACATTCCCAGCTCTCCCAGCCTGGATCCAATTTTCCATCCCTGTCCATGGATGCTGTTCCCTGCAGAGAGGTTCCCCCCTCCCCTTTGCCCAGGTGACACCAAATCCCACAGCAAGGTTTTCTCCCCCTGCTCTGGGGCCTTCCCACAGCTCCCCCATCCTGACCCTACTCCCATCTTTCCCTGCCCTGAGCCCTCAGGCTGTGTCCATGTCCTTCCTTCCCTGCCACTCACTTTTAGGTGATTTATGTAATGAGGCATCTGGTAATTCCCTTGGGATCCCAGCTCCAGTCAGGAGCAGCTCTGTGCCCGCGGTGTCCCCAGGCAGGGACACTCCAGGACATGTCCATGGCTCTCAGCTGAATGACCACCACAACAGCCCAGCCTGCACCCTTACTTGAGCATCCAGACTGCTCCAGCCTGGAAGAGCACTCTGGGGACATTCCCAGCTTTGCTGTCACTGCTGGGGGGCAGAGGAAGTTTGAATTAACTCTCTGGGCTACAGAAACTCCGAATCTTCTGCAGCTCCTCAAGTACAACAGAGGGAAAGGTGAGGCCACAGGAGCAGCTCTGCCTGTTCCCGAATGGCCCAAAATCCAGAGGGGAGACACTGGGAGCAAAGATTTCCCTGCCAGTCTGGGGTATATTTTGAAAATCACAGAATCCCAGACTGGTTTGGGGTGGGAAGGGCCTTAAAGTTCCACCCCACGGCAGGGACACCTTCCGCTATCCCAGGCAGCTCCAAGCCCTTTCCAGCCTGGCCTAGGACACTTCCAGGGATGAGGAATCCACAGCCTCAGCAGCCTCCAGGGACAAGGATCCCTGAGGACAAGGAGGGGGTGATGTCTCTGTCTCAGCAGCCCAGAACATCCCTGCCCTCAGGTGTCATTCCCTGTGCAGGAGCTCAGAGCTCTGCCCCTTCCTGTGTCCAGCACCTGCAGCTTCCCTTGGGAACATCAGCTCCCAATCGCTTCCTTCCTTCTCAGCTTTTCCTCCCTACAACAGAGCTTCCCACATTTCCCACCCTCTCCAGATTTCCTACAGGCTGCTGAGCCCCAGGACTGAAACCAGCAGGATCCACCTGACACTGAGGACCAGCACATCCCTTGGAGGTGGGACAGCTCCCCAGGGAATGGCAGGGGGAAGCAAATGGAGCAGTAAAATCCAGTGGAATGCATGCAGTGGAGTGTTCCTGGAGTGAGGCAGGGAGGAGAATCCCAGAGGAGGAGGGAGGAGAGGAGAGCTCTGGGAGGCTGCAGCTTTGCCAGCAGATTGGAGTGCAGCCCAGCCTGGCCTGGGGACACCAGGAGCAGGAAAGGCTATTGCTGAGCTCAGGCCTCAGTCCAGCAGCACAGATCAGCCCCTGCCCACTCCTTACCCATCCCCACGCTGGGACACCGTTTCCATGGAGAATTTCCCATTCAGGGCCTGTCTGTCCTCACCATTCCTGCAGGGAAAACAGCAGGAACATGAGGGAGGGAGGTGAGGAGCCACAGGAGCTGTACAGAGGGGTGTTTGTTGGAAGTGAGCTACAAACAGGGCAGGAATGGGGGAAAATTCCAAGGGAAAATGATCCGTTGAGGCGATGGAAAGGGCTGCGGGTCTGGATTTGGATTCCCAGCACAGAGCTGGGTCATGTTCACACTGCGGGAGGCCCTTGGCTTCCATCTGGGGATGTTTCCTCAGAGATGCTTTTGCCCCTTCCCTGTGTTTGCTGTTCTGTGCTGCTCCGTGTCCTGAAGGATCTTGTGTCTCCAGGGAATGCCTTCAGTTCCCCACGCCACCCTCAGAGGATCCCAAGGCTGCTCAGAGCCCCCAGACCCACCTGATCTCAGCAGAAGTGGAGATTTTCCCTGCAGTGTCACTCAGGGATGGGAATGTTTGGCTCCTGCTGCCTGATTTGGGGCTACAAGAGAGGACAAAGGACAAAACTGTCATTCCTGGTCAAACCAGCTCCCAGCTGCAGCTGCCAAATTTGCCTTGCATTGGGTGGGAATGGAGAAAGTGGGAATGAATCAGCAATCTTCTCAATCCATTCGCTGACAAAGTCCTCTTATCAGAAGCAATTTTTAAATTAAAAGCACTGATTTTGCCAGGAATTTGCAATTTCTGCAGTGACACACCAACAAAAGCACCAGAACAGCAGACAAAGTGCTGCTTGCAGAGAGAACTATTCCACCTTTTTTATACTCCAGGCATGGATTCAGTCAAAAACATCGGAAAACAACTGAAAATTGTTCCCCTACACCTGTTTGGCAAGAAAGAACGGGATGGGGCTTGAAACAATCTGGGATAGTGGAAGGTGTCCCTGCCCATCGGGGATGGGACTGGTTCAGCTTTAAGGTCCTTCCAACCCAAACCATTCCATGATTCTACAGTTGGGTTTTGAGCCCTTCTATCAGGATGTTGGCAGATCCTGGCAGGACAGAACATGGATTTCAGCCATAAAACCTTTATTAAGAACTGCCTGCATCCAGGAAAGGTTTCCCATGCAAAGATGGATTTGGCTCCTCTCCTTTCCCAGAGTGATGCCCACAGAGGTCTCTGACCCTCAGACCCATCCTGCCCCTCCTGGCTGTGCTGGAACTCTTACCTGGAGGGAGAGGCTGCTGCTTCCTTTGGCTCATCCCAGGAAGACCCAGGGCTGGTTTTTCTTAGCCCATTAGCACTGACCAAAAATAAAAAACCATAAAACAACAAACCAACAAACCAACAAACAAAACCACAAATTAACAAAGCATTAAAGGTGGGGGATTTTTAGGAGCTTCTCCTGTGGGAGCACAAATCCTGCTTTGCGCCCACAGCTCCTGGACAAGGACTTGCTTCCTGGACAAGGACTCAGCAGTGTCCCTGTGCTGTGGGGCACTGCTGTGACTCCTGTCTGCCTTTCTGCTGGAATACTCAGGTTTAGAAACGGATTTTTCCTATTTATCCCAGCTGGAGCTGTTTCTATCCCCAGTGTTTGTGTTTGTGCTAAGCCCTGACTCCCCAAACGCAGAGATCAGAGCTCACTGCAGTCCCAGCACTGACTGCACTGTGAGGGAAGGAGGGAAACTTCCCAGCCCTGCCTCAAACCTGCCCACAATGCCCCAGATTGCCACCAGAATTCCTGAGGCAGCTCCTTCCTCCTGAAATAAAGCACTTGGGGCTGAGAGGCCCCATTTATTGGGCTCCTGCTGGGCTGGGTAAGGCCCAGGGTGGCAGAGGCCAAGAATGCCCTGCCTGGCTTCCAGCCACCCCTCAGAGCAGGAACATGGAGCTGAATCCCAAATTAAATGCATCTGCTGGAAAACAGAGCAGGATTCTCCCTCCTGGGGTGAACACTTCAGTCAAACATTCCCCATGTCCCATTGCCACTGCTCTGGAGCAGTGTGGGCTGAGGGAGGTGTCCCTGCTGTCCCCTCACTGCCCAGCTCTCCCACACCATGCCAGGAATGCTCCACGTGTGTCCAGCTCATCCCTGGGCTCCCCAGCAGCCTGGGAGAGGGGCTGGGAATGAGCTGACACCTCCTCTGGAAGCCAAGAGCAGTTTAAGGATAAAGAACTTCCCAACCCTCTCTGCTCACTCCCAGCTGCTCCCATCCCAGCAGAATAATTCAATCTCAAGTCTAATGAAGCAGAGCTGGGAATAATGGGATCTGGAATATTCCAGGACGAGGTGAGGGGTCACCATCCAAGGTGGGCACTAAAGGAAAATTGTTGCCGCCTGCTGGCTCTGGGACACTGTCCCAACTCCTCTGGGATTTGTCTTTCCTGAAGTGTCACCAGGCCCTTTCCAGGGGAAGGCAGGGCTGGGTGGGCTGAGGAGAACAATCAGGAGAGCAGCTCTGGCAGCAGCTCCAGGCCTTGGGATTTACACCATCCTCCTAGGAGCCTTGGAATCCTCCTCACCTCAGCTCAGAGGGTTGAATTCATTTAATAGAATCCAGGAATCAGGGAATGGTTGGTTTGGGAAGGACCTTAAAGCTCATCCAGTTCCAACCCTGACACCTTCCACTGTCCCAGGCTGCTCCAAGCCCTGTCCAGCCTGGCCTTGGGCACTTCCAGGGATGCAGGGGCAGCCACAGCTCCTCTGGGAAGTCCCTTTGCCCAGTTGTGTTTGGACAGCTGCTGCCTTGCAGATAAATGCAGTTATCCCCAAAGCTGGCAAAACCCTGGAATCAGACATCCCACACTGAGGAATGAATACCTGCTGTTATCCTGTGTGAATCTGGATGAACCTGGCACAGTTGGACTTCTCCTCTGCTGTCCTTCCTCTTCTTCTATCTCAATTCTTTCCAGAGGGAAAAAGAGTCAAATACCACATTAGTTCCTTTTTTCTGTAGCTTTCCAAGCAGTTGATTCCTGTTTTCCCCTGAGCCATGTTTTCCCTGTTTCCCCTGAGACAGGTTGTTCCTGCTCCTGCTGAGCACCCCAGGGGCTGAATGCAGCCAGGGCATTTTCCACCCAGCGGCAGCTGAGTGCTTGAATTCCAGAGGAACCCTGGGCATGTTTCCCTATCCCACTGACAGCCTGGGAAGGGAGATGCCTGAGGAACATCCTCCTGGCTGGCTGGAGCAGCTTCCTGGGAAGTCTCTCCATGTTGCCTGTAATCCAAACCACCATCAGTATTGTACTCCCAGTATTTCCAACGTTGTTTCTCCCAAAAAACCCAGCATGATCCAACCCCCAACATCCTTTTTACAGCAATTGTCTTTCCTCTGCTGTCAAACACCAGGATCTGCTATCCCAGCCTGGTACATGCATCCAACCCCAGCTGTGCTTCCCGAGGTCCAGGACCTACCTCTTGGCAAACAGGGGTGGGAATTCCTGTGTTGGGCTGCTGTGAAGGAAGGATTAAGGAGAAGTTGAAGGATTGGAGGGAAAGACACACCTTGGGCAGGGGCAGAGCCCCCCAGATCCCTGCTCCAGGTGTGCAAGGTTCTGTCAACCCCTCTGGGCAGAGTGTCACACCTGGGCAAATTCCAAAGGAAATAATACTAATATACAAACAGGAAGAGCAGGGATTTATAACCTGGGAAGGAAAGAAGATTTCCCAAAAGGATTTTTTATTGTACTGCTTCCCAATGGCTGTTCCTGTCACAGCACCCCTGCTCCGTGCTCCAGGGAACCAACATCCAGGGGGAACAGCCTCAGGGTCCTTCCACACCCCATCCCAGCACCCTCAGTGTCCTTCCACACCCCATCCAAGCATTTTTTCCCATCCTTGGCACTGCTGAGTGCTGCTGGCACATCCTCCCCCAGCTCTCTGCTGCACCTCCTGGTGCCTCAGTGTGACACCCCGAGTTCTGTCACAAGGAGAAGGATTCCCAGTGGAATCAGGCTGGGAAAAAAATCACCAACGTGGCTCCTAAAAATCTGCTCTTTTCCTTGCCAGGGAAGAGCTGGACAGCAGAGCCTTGAGCCCCAGTAGCTCCCACACATCCCTCACACTCCTCAGATACACCCACACATTATTGGGAGGGTTTTTTTCCCCACAGAATTATTTTGAAGTTCCAGCTAAGATCAGGATCTTGTAATTCCAGCCATTGTCCAAACACCAGTGAAGACACAAAATGTAGCAAAAAGCTGCTCCACGTTGGACGCAGTTTCTGTTTGTTCTGATTTTCCTCTTGAGTGCAGCAAAACTTCAGAGAGCAGCTTAAGAACTGAGACTGAACATTGGACTCTTGATTGCGTTAGGGAATTAGGGACTCCCATGGTTTTTCTTTCCCTGAAATTTCCTCCCACTCAATAAGGAAGACTTGGAGGATTTCCCCAGTTCTGCAGAAATGTGCAGATATCATGGAATCACGGAATGGTTTGGCTTGGGAGGGACCTTAAAGATCATCCAGCCCCACCCCTGCCGTGGTGTGGGCTATCCCAGGTTGCTCCAAGCCCTGTCCAGCCTGGCCTTGGACACTTCCAGGGATCCAGGGGCAGCACAGCTTCTCTGGGCAGCTGTGCCAGGGCCTCAGCACCCTCACAGGGAACAATTCCTTCCCAATATCCCATCTCGCCCTGCCCTCTGGCAGTGGGAAGCCATTCCCTGTGTCCTGTCCCTCCATCCCTTGTTCCCAGTCCCTCTACAGCTCTCATGGAGTTCCTTTATGCCCTGGCAGGAGCTCTGAGCTCTGCCTGGATCCTTCTCCTCTCCAGCTGAACACTCCCAGCTCTCCCAACCCTTGGAACATCTTTGTGGCATATCCTTGGGCACCATGTTGGAGAGGTTCCCTTCCCTTTCAGAGCCCTGGGGACAGCCACCATCCCTGTACCAGCTCCAGCAGCCCTTCCCTGGCTCCTGGCCCGTTCCCACCCTCTGGACACTCACCCGTTGCTCTTCTTGGCCGCTGACAGGACGTAGGCGCGCTCCCGGCCGGCCGAGCGCCGCAGGACACTGTTGGCAGCCTCCGTCCTGGAAGGGAGGGAGAGAGGGAGGGAAGGGATCACATCCTGCTCATCCTGGTGCTCCCTGCTGGCTGCACCTTGGAACAACCCACGGGAGGCTGGGGTTAACCCTGACACAGCTCCTGCGCTCTGGGGAGCAGAAATCATGGAATGGTTAGGATTGGAAAAGACCTTTAAGATCATCCAGTCCAACCCTCAGCCAGCACCACCATGGTCACCACTGACCATGTCCTCAAGTGCCACATCCACATGTTTTTTGAACACTTCCAGGGATGGGGACTCCAGCACTGCCCTGGGAAGCTGTGCCAGGGCTGGATAATCCTTTGCATACCTGGACTGCTGCAATATTGGATCCCATGGGACAGAAAAACGGGACATGGGCTTTGTGGCTGACACACTCCATGGTGTGTCTGCACCAACACTGGTCCTACCAGGTGTCCCAAGGGAGAGGGCAAATCCCTGAAAGGGCTTTGGGCACTTCCAGGGATCCAGGGGCAGCCACAGCTTCTATGGGAATTCTATTTCAGGGCCTCTCCACCTTCCCAGGCAACAATTCCTTCCCAATATCCAATTTCTCCCTGCCCTCTGGCAGTGGGAAGCCATTCCCTGTGTCCTGTCCCTGCAGGTCCTTGTCCCCAGTCCCTCTCCAGCTGTTTAGTGGTTCAGCCCCAGGGCACAATGTCTAAGTTTTCCTTGGTACAAGTCTCGTGGCTGAGGAAAAGTGTCCTCAGAAACTCCACCAAAAGCAATGAGGCTCCAGCCAGAGAGACCAGACCTGTTCCTGTCCACATCCTGTGTCCCTGGATCCCTGGAAGTGTCCAAGGCCAGGCTGGACAGGGCATGGATTACCCTGGGACAGTGGAAGGTGTCCCTGCCATGGCAGGGGTGGCACTGGATGGGCTTTGAGCTCCTTCCAACCTGTGGCAGGACAGCCCCCC
>VZRM01004160.1:286664-319895 GCA_013397955.1 Grantiella picta
AAGCTTTTCTACATGGACATTGGAGCGTGAAGTAAAGTCTTCTCCCCAGGGTTTGGACGCAGCCCTGTGGTTACTGATTGCAAGATTGAGTGAGAAGACACTAATGTGTTCCAGCTCCAAAAAATTGGATTTGGTAAGATCATTGGGTTTTCTAAATTGTGTTATTCCGGTTAACTTATAGGTACCTTTCTTAACTTGCATTTTCAGCTATTTTATAGCTCGAGCAAGCATTTCTTAACTTGCGTTATAGTTCAAGCAAGCTTTTACCCCATAATTGCATTGTAGCTATTATAGTGTTGCAATTATGCATTCATTGCGTGTCTATGTATGTCAATCTGTTCTATGTTTGTATGTTTGTTATGTTCTGTGTCTAATAAATGGTATTTTTGGACTAATCGGCCAAATATCAAAGATCCTTGCGAACGGGACTAAGTCTTGGGGAGCTAGCTACCTTAAAGCCTGGCAAACTGCAAAAACTCATAAAGCTCCTGTCTCCCATGCAAGACACAACCAAACCATTCCGGGATGATTCTCTGATTCTCTTCCCTATAGGAGAATGACAACCTGTCCGGATTTGGCCTCAGAAGGCAGTCCTGGGGTGATCCCGACTGCGAGGCACACAAGGAATGAGGGGAGCTGGGCTCCTCCCTGCTGGCTGTTTGTGCATCTCCCTCTTTTCCCATGGACACAGCGCAGCCCATGGATTCCACAGCCCTTCCCGGCTGCCGAGTTAATTGGGCTGTGCTGTCAGGCTGAATCACGTCAGGATTTTAATTGCATTTTGTTGGGAGCGCAGTGGCCCGTGGGCAGAGCTGGGCTGCGAGCAGGAAGAGCTGTGATTCTCCTTGGATTGCAACCAGCCCTGACCTGTGCCCGGATCCAGCAACCCTCCAGGACAGAACAGCCTGGCCAGAGCGAGGCCACTTGTCACTGTCCCTGCAGGAGCACAGAGACACCTCCAGGCCTCACCTCTTCTTGTGTTCGTCTGGAGAAAAAGGCACATCCTCCTCATCCCCATCCACGGATTTCTGCCGGACATTGTACGGAGCTCTGGAATGGAGAGGGAAGGGAGAGCTAGGGTCAGGGAATTGCTGCTGTGGCTGGGCAGAGGCAGCAGGAGCAAAACACAGGTGAATCCAAGGGAACGGTGCAGACCCTGGAAGACATCTGTATTTTCCATGTGTGTCCCTGCAGGATTTTGTTTCCTTAGTCCAGGGGTTAAGCCCAGGGGCCACAACACATTTCAGACCAGAGCCACAGGCTGGGACACGAAAAGCTGGGCAGGAAATGCCCCCAGGGCTGTTCTGCCACAGGGATTCCCCTTTCTCCAGGCTTCAGGAAGTGCAGCAATGCTCCAAACCCAGTTCCCAGTTTGTGCCCTGTGATGAAATTCCCTCCTTACAAAGGCCACTGCCAGTTCAAGGAGCACCTCAGGGCCCACAGTGCCCCAGGAACAACTTCCGTTTCCCACAAAAGCTTTGGAAGGTCCATGGGCACCCCTGGGCCTCACTGAGCAGGGACAGGAGGAGCAGCTCCCTTAGCACACTCACAGCTTCTTGTAGTCCTCCGTGGTCATCCTGTATCCAGAGGGGGAGCGGCTCTGTCCCTTCAGGGAAGTGCTGCAGGGGACACAAACCACACTGGGAATGTGACCTTCCCACTCCTCCTCACCCTCTTCCCCAGGGGAGCTCCACAGGACAGGGGAAAACAGGGTCATCCCAAATATCCCCACTCTGATTTCAGGGAATGCTGTTAAATCAAAGGGCAGCATTTGCCTTCTTTTAGGATTTAGGACTGGGATTTGACATCTGCTTTGCTTCCTCAGGGCCACTGGGAGTTGTTGGAGCCATTTATGGACACACCATTCTGTGGGATGGAGCTACTCCATGCTGGGAGCAGCGAGGGGGAAGGAAGGAGACACCTTGGGGCATCATCCTTCTCCCCAGATGAACCAAACCAGGGGGAAAATGGGGTTACAAAAGGTTTCACTTGAGATGCAACAGAGCCACTACAGAATCCCAGAATCCCAAGATGGTTTGGGTGTGAAGGGACCTCAAAGCTCATCCCATCCCAACCCCTGCCATGGGCGGGGAGACCTTCCACTAGCCCAGTGGAAATTCCAGGGATGGGACACAACTTCCCTGGGCACCTGCTCAGATCAGAGCCACGCTTAGATCTGACCTATTTGAACGAACTGTAAGTGCCTTGCACAAGACAGGTTAAAAAACCCCACAAAAATCCCATTTAAACCATCAAAATTAAGCATTCCAGCTTTGCAAGTATTCTCTGTGATCTGCCCCCCACTCCAAACTATTTCCCAAATTAACCCCAGGTCGGTGAGTCTTTCAGAGCCCACTGACACCCCAAGCTGTGGTGAGGAAAACACAGAGTTTGATGTCCGGTCTTTTCCCACGTCTGTAGAATGGACAGCAACACCTTCCAGCATTTTGTAGGAATTTAGGGGAGCTCTGGAAGCCCACGAGCACCAGCCAAAGCATGAGGATGGCTGGAAACAAGTGTTTGAAATCTCATTTTCATGAAGGAGGAGAAAAAGGAGAAGGAGAAGGAGAAGGAGGAGGAGGAGGAGGAGGAGACACACACGTACTTTTTCTGTGCTTGACTGGGAGGTGAAGAATCCGTCACAGACGAGCTCTTATCGATGGTCTTTGTGAACACCCCCCTGGGGAGGGAAGGACAGCTTGAATTTCTGGCTGGAAAATGTTTGGAGCTAAGTTCAAACCACCTGTGAGACCATGGACTGCTCTTCACCCTGAGCACTGAGATGTGCCCAACTAATAGAACCTAGGAGGGAATATTTTTCCTGCTTGTTGCTCCTGATCCAGTTCTCCTCCCCCTGCAGCCCAAATATCTCCCATTCCATACCAACCTGATGAGGTATCCGGATTGGGGCTTGGAGGCAGAGGACCTGTGCAAAGAGCAGACATCAGCGAGTTAAGAAACATGGGAAAAACAGCAGTAGCAGCACCAGGATTAAAGAGGAATATCCATGTGGATGTCAAACAGAAAATCCAGCTAAAAAGGCCTGGAGAGATCCCACAGCTGGATTAAATCTGGAAGGATTTTAAAAAATGAATGATCATCAGAACAAGCTCTAGAAAAGATTTTTTATAGGAAAAGTGAATTTTAGAGTCATCCAGTTAAAATTGGCCATGCTGGCAGTGCTCTGTGGCTCCAGATTGGGGAAATTAGATGTAACAGAGATACTGGCCGTTTTATCACTGGAAAACAACAGCTCACAGCAACTCCTCTGAGGGTGCATTGCCAGGCAGGGAGCACAGCGTGGCTCCTCTGGAGAGCACTGTCTGACAAGGAGTGGGAAGAGCTGGCACAGGGAAAGCGAAGCAGGGAATTGCTCACGGGAGAGGGCAGAGCTTCCCCAGCAATGGCACTGCCCCGGCAGAGCTCTCACACAGGCCAGGCCCTTCCCAAGAGTTGCTATTTCAGGACACTCTTCCTACAAACTCCTGAGTTTCTGAAGACCCCTCGTGCTCTGACCCAAATTCAGCCCCAGCCAGGGCTCCCCTTGCCCTAAGGAACTGGAGCACTCAGGGGTGTCACCAGCACAGGAGCTGATGTCCCTTCAAAGGCATCATTCCTCTGCATTCAAGACCTCCCTCCATCCAGCTGGAGCTCTGAGCAGCTAATCCATGTTTTCTGCGAGGTCAGACACAGCTGTGAGCAGGGCTGGCCTGTGTTTGCAGCAGGAGGTGACGAGGGGACGCTGGGAGCTTGCACTGACCCTGGGAGACAGCACAGCAGGGAAGGAGCAGGATGTGCCCTGGAATTACCTGTCCTGCTGGGGAGCAGCAGCTTTGGGGACTGGGGATGCCCCACCGGCCCGTCCTGACCTGAGGGGACAGAAAACACGAGGACATCGTTAACTGAGGGACTTCTGAACGTGGCAATGATGGGTTTGGAGAGAGTGGGAGGAGAAGATGGATTTAGGATTGGGTTTGTTTCCAAGAGGAGCTGGAGCAGACTGCTGTTCCCTGGCACAGGGCACTGGGTGATATCCAGGGAGCTGTTACATCTCCTAAACTCCCACCCATCCAGGTCTGCCCTGAGTTTGTCACTCTGAGATGCTGAAGCACAATCTGGCTTCAAAACACTTTGGAGTTCTGAGACTTCCAATCAGTTTGTGCTGCTGAATTCCCAGCTCCAGGAGAAGCCATTTGTCAGTTTGTCCCCACCCTGCATTCATCAGAAACAAACAGGAGCAGCAATTCCTTTGGCAGTGTCACTGCCTGGCACCACGGGGACCCCAAAACTTGTCCCATTTTGTGCAGCTGGAGACCAGAGTGCCTGGAGAACTCGGAGCTCCAGGAGCCTCTGGACATTGCTTGAGGCACAGGGGGGATGGTCGAGGTGTCCTGGGCAGGACTGGGAGTCGGATCAATGATCCTGAGTGCTTCCTTCCAACTCAGGGAATTCCGATGAGGGAAAGGGAAGGGGAAAGGGATGTTCCTGTTGCCACACTCACAGGGGGCTGCTCTTCTCCTCCTCCTCATCCGAGTTGTGGTGCTGGATCCAGCTCTTGTCCCCCCGCAGGGTGGTGCGAACCTTCATCTGCCGGATGATCCTGCGGCGATCCTCGTCCGAGGGTGGGATCATCCCCCCTGGAGAGCAGGGAAAGGGAGGAGGAGGTGCTGAGGGCAGGCAGGGACCCCCGGCATCAGCAGAGCAGATGGGATCTATCCCAGCACAGAGCTCTCTCTGCCAGGGATTCCTGCACTGGGTGAGTCTTTCACCACCTCTGATGGAAGATGGAGATGTGGCCGTGCAGACCTCAGGATCAGCTTATGCCCATGGATCACAGAGGTTTGTGCAGTGTTTTCACACCTCAGTGAAACACCTGCCTGCCAGAACTCCCTGCTGGCCTGTCCCAGCAGAGACATTCCAGCAGATCCAGCTGGGCAGAGGAGAGCCAAGAGAGGAAGGAGTTACCTTTAGTGACACCCAGGGACATCATGGTCTCAGCAGCACCTTCTCCTTCTGCCACTGCTCAAAGCCAACAAGTCCCTGGAAAAGGTGGAAAAAGGCATAAGCAAAATAAGAACTCCAGTATAAAAATCTTGGCATGTATGTGGGGAGGGAGAGCACAGCCATGGTGTCACAGCTGCAAGATCCGGAGCATGGGGAGACCCTGGCCTTGTACCAGAGCTGGGATTCCTCTCCTTCCATGAACCTGCAGCATCGAGGAGAGGGGAAAATCAAACCCAGCCCAGTGGCCATGCCAAGGGTGTTTTTCCAGGTCTGGGAGGAAAGTGGTGGAGGAGACCTTGCAAAAGTGCCCAGAGCCACTCAGGTGGGCCAGACCTTCTGCAGTCTACAGAACTCCGAGGTTCCTGGAGCATCCTTGGGATTTGTGTCAGATGGGAGCAGGACAGGAAGGCTCCTGAGAGATCCAGGTTGATAATGAGAGCTGTTATTCCTCCAGGATACATCAGAGAACTTCCCACTCCTCTCTTGGAAGCAAAGAGTTCATTCTTGCTTCTGACAGAAGCTGGGGCCCTCCTTCAAAACATTCCTGGATCTACCACCTCAGGAACTCCTAACTCCTGGATGTACCACCTTGGGAAACTCCTGGATGTACCAACTTGGAGAGCCTCCAGGACGAGGAACTTCCAGATTATTTAGTGCTGTAGGTGAATCCAAACCAATCACAAACTAAAAGTCAGGGAAAACCCTGCTGGTTTCAGGTTCTGCCAAGATGATTTTATTTTTTAAATAAACAAATAAGAGAAAGAGGCCACCTCAGAAAATCCCAGTGTTTTGGGGTGAGAAGGACTCAGGTTAATTTACCACCTGGTTATGTTTTTCAGAAATCATTGTTTTCTGTTTTCACTCCTAATTTTTTCATGGAAGCTGCAGGATGAGCCATTGTTTCAGAGGAGAAAATCAGTCCCAGAATGGTTTGGGCTGGATGGGACCTTAAATCTCATCCACATCCAACTCCCTGCCATGGGCACCTTCCAGCTTTTACCACCCCCCAGTCTTGCCTTGCCAAAACTCTCTCCTGGACTCTGGAACGACTCTGTGAAGCAGTAATACAAAGGCCCAACCCTGTTTGGGAGAATCCACAGGGAGGTTGTTATTCCCTGCTGGTGGGCCTGTCCCTGCAGTATTCCCGGGAAGCCACATGCCCGCCAGGAATGCTGAGTGCTGATCTCATGGCATTGCTGCTTGGCAAAGCCTCCTCCCCTGGCTTGTCTGAGCCAGGGATCTGCCCACTGCTCATCCCCTCCTCTTCCCATCGGGATCATCAACAATTCCCCAAGGCTTCTCTCCCTCTGCGAACATTCCCAAGCATTAATGAGCTCCTACCACGGGCAGCCAGCCCTCCTCTTTCCTTATCCTTCCCAAATCCCCCTTCCTGCGCAGATTTAATAGATTTGCTTGTTAAAGAGAAATGAAAACTCATTCTAGATATCCATGAGGAGCCTCTAAATACTTGGATATCTTCCTGTAAAAGTGGGAGACGTGGCTGCAGCTGGCAGGACCACGGAGCTGTAATCTAGAAAATTTGGGTTAAAAGAAATCCCAATCCTTGGAGCTGCTTCATCACCTGCAGCTCCTGAGCAAGGCAGGTTCAGATCATGCTCATCCCTGCAAGTGTCCAAGGCCAGGCTGGACAGGGCTTGGAGCAACCTGGGATGGTGGAAGGTGTCCCTGCCATGGCAGGGGGGGCCTTGGATGAGCTTTAAGATCCTTAACCTTAAAACCATTCCATGATTCCCTGATTCTCCCTTGGCAACTGCAACTCTGAGCTGCACTTGGTGATCTCCTTCACTCATTAAATCCTTTCCCATTCCAGGACAAAATAAAGCTGGAGTAAGTGGAAGATGAGAAGCATGGAAAAGATCTGTCCCAGAAGTTTGATCCATTCCTGATCCTGGGCAGATGAGGGGCAGGAAGAGGCTCTGTGCTGCCATGGAATGGAGGTATTTGGAAGCTGGAGGTGGTTGCCCCCAGACCATATAAACTTTCAGAGGATAAGCAGAGGTTTATAGGGACATGGAAAGATTCTGGGGAAGGGCTGGAGCCAGGGAAATGCCACCTCCATTGCTTAAACAGAAACTTCCCTTTTCCCTCACCAAATCCACCCCCGAAATCCACAAAGGGTGGCACAGGTGGAAAAACGTGCCAGAAACCACACGTGGGCCAAGCCTTTTCCTCTGGCACTGCCTTCCCTCTTCCCAGCCCACACCATCCTGGGAGGGACTGCACAAACACAGCCCTGCTCCCTGGAGATTCCTGCCAGGACAAACAGCATCTCTGTGCTGGGATGAGCTTTGAATTGTCCCCAGGAGGAATCCTATCCTCTCCATGGGATTCCAGGGACGTGCTGCTCCCTGGCCTCCTCTGGCCAACACCACTCAAACATTAGCCCAGCACTTGGAATCACAGAGCTATGGAATTCCCAAGTCAGAAGAGACCCACAAAGATCATTGATCCAAATCCTGGCCCTGCACAGACACCCAAAAAATCCCTGTGCATCCCTGGCAGTGCTGTCCAAACACTCTGGAGCTCTGGCAGCCTCAGGCTGTGCCCATTCCCTGGGGAGCCTGGGCAGTGCCAGCACCCTCTGGGGGAAGAACCTTTCCCTGAGATCCCAATGAAATCTGACCTGTGGCAAAACAAGAGGAAAAAAGAGAAAATTGCATTTCGGGAGACTCCATGATGCAAAAATGATGCTTTGAGGCAGAAAATATGGGAATGGATCCCTGTGTGTTTTGGGCACTTTGGGTCCCCATGGCTGCAGCACCCTGTGGTGAATTTAATTTCATTTTCCTTGGGAACCAAAGCTTAGCGGGACTTGCACGGATTTTTGAAAGGGTTCAGTGCTGCTAATTCTGAGAAAGAAGGAAATGGTGGCAGTCTCAGCCCGGAGCTGGATCAGGGTCATCACTGCCAGCCAAGCCTTCCCAAAGTACTCCAGATGTCTCCTTACCACATTCCAAGCCAAAAAACCAATCCCAAAGCCTCCAAGAAGCCCTTTCCTTTGTTAAGATTCCCCAAATGCAGCCCAAACTGGCAATTTGGGGGTTATCTTTCCATGATCCCAAGGACACACCTGCTCCAATGCCCCTGGCGTCCATTCCAATGGATGTGTCCCTGCTTCCCTCCACTCTCAGTCAAGAGGCGAGGCTTTGTCCCTGCTCCAGGAGTGTTGTTCCCTTCCTGAATATGTCTGGGATGAGCTCAGCCGGGCAGTGTTGTGCAGGAATTCCCAGAGGTGGCCAGCAGTGCCTTCATCAGTGCTGGTGCTGAATTCCTGCCCCAGGAGCAGAGACTGTCTTGGATCTCCTGGACCAGGCAGCAGGGAATTCCAGATGAGCAGGATGGAGCACTCAACTCTTATCCCAAATGGGATCCTGCTGGGACAGCACACACAGACAGCTCTGCTCTTCCAAACTTCCCCCTGTCACTCTATGTCCATCCCAGGGATGCTGCTCAACCATCCCAGCACTACCACCTTCCTCCTGTTGGCTCGTTTTCCAGCCCTCTCCTTCCCTCTTGCTGGATCTCCATGGTCAAGGTTCAGACAGGCTGGCACCTCACTGAGGCTCTGACTGCACAGGATGTTCCCACCATGGAATTTCAGCATGGATTCCAGTGGAGAAACAGGGGCAGCTTCAGCACCTCAGTGCTACCTGGGGCAGAGGTGACACAGTGACCCTGGACAGAGCCAGCTCCAATCCACCTCCTCTCCCCAAGTTCTCCCCTTTGGAGTCAGGATCTGCCCAACTTCCAGGCAATTCAATTCAATCCAGTGGCCTCTCCCTCCTGGGGATGGCAGGACTCAGGAATGCACAGGCAGAGCTGTGGGACAGGTGTGCTGGGAGGGTGAAGCTGATCATCCCAGAGATATTCCTGGGAGAACCTCTGCTGATAAGCTCTCCTCCATCGGCTCTGCAGGGCTGATTCCAGGGATAGATTTGGCCTGGGGATGATTCCAGGGAGCAGCAGGGATGCATTTGGCCTGGTTAGGACAGTTTTTAATCTTCTGAATTCTGCAGAGCCAGAGGAATTCCAGGCTGGCCTCCCTCACCTCCAGCTGTTTCCCTTTCCAGCCCTTCCCTGTGAGGAGCACCGAGATGTAGGAAACTGAACACCCATCCCTGTGCAATACAAACAGACAACAGCCAGCTGATATTCCAGTATTCCTTCTGATATTTGGAATAATCTGTGATTTATGGTCCAGCTCAGGCTCATGGTTTTGGTACAATCAGTCCCTCATCCTGTGTGCTGGAAAAATGCAACCAGTGCTCAGCTTTGGATACCAACCTCTGGGATGTAGCACTGGGATATCCCAGGCAGCAGGAGATCCATAAAAGTGGCTAATTCCCACTGACAGAGCATCCAACATGAGCCACACAGCACAGGAAATAAATGTCCTGTCTGCACAGGAACAAAATCCCATTAAACTGTGTCCTGAGACTGCACCCTTCAAATGGACCTGCTGCCTAAATCCATGAAACTAACCCAAAATCCCTGTTTTCAAAGGCATGGAACACCACCAAGACAACACACTCAGGTTGTTCCCACCTCTGGGAAGCCTGGGGGTGTTGAGCAGCTTTGCTGAGAACCAGAGATCCCTGGCTTTGGGGACAAGCCTGGCTGCAGCAGGAAGGGCACAGCACTCCAACTGAGGACACTCCAGAGCTCCTCAGCCCGTGAAGGAAAGCAATTCCAAGTTATAAAATAAGGAAGGCAATTCCAGGCTATTTAATAAGGACAAGGGAGCTGGAAGCTTGTTTGGATGTCAATATTCAGGTGCTCTGGGGCAGAGCCCAGCTCAGCACACTCTGGGCTCCACAGGGTCCCTGTCCTGCCTTGGCTCTTTCCATGCCCTGGAGTTTTATAGCAGCTCCAACCCCAAACTCCTCCCTTGCCCTAAACAGGGAGCGATGCCTATGGATCACAGCCTGTGGGGTGAATGAGGGAGCATCTCCAGCTGTGCCCAAGGCTATGGAGCTGCCGCTGGCCCTGGAGGGGTGACCTGTCCCTGCCCACTCCTCCTGTCCCCTGAGGAGTGGAGGCACAGCCACACCAACTCCTCCCGAATAAATCCTTCAAGTGCCCAAAATCAGCAGCCCATTCCTTAATTGGGAAGGATCCTGCTTTCCATGGAAAGCACTTAAAAAGCTGTAATTACCTTGCAGGAGATGAAACACCAGCTGTTCTTTCAAGGCTGACTGGAGCTCCTCTTCCCTGCCCAGAGGAAGCCCTGCCAGCCATCCTTCTTTTTGATGGCTCAAGTGGCACTTTTAAATGGTAATAACAAGTTTTTTTAACATGCTGTTTGTAGGGCACTTGGGGTAATGGCCCCTTTGTGCCTAATAGTACCTTGCTCTCTGTGTGTTTTGGGGATGAGCTGGATCTGACATTGGAGCCAATTCTGAGGACTGGGGAATGCCCCGGGAAAAGGAAGCAGAGCTGCTTTAATCCCGTAAACAAGCTTTCCTGGGAGCACCACGGGTGCCTTTACACTCCTGAACTGTCCCCACAGCCAGGCCAGCCACCGAGTCCAGCTCACAGCACTCCTGTTCCCAGTGCCTCGCTTCCCAGCCTGGGAATGGGATGTCCCTTTGATGTCCGAGCTCCGTGCTCACTTTTCCATGCTGATTGATTCCTGTGAGAGGCACAGCAATGCCCTGCGCTGGGAAAGGCTCTCTCAGTCAGACCCTTTTGGGACAGGAACCCCCAGGTCCCACTGCTGCCTTCCCTGTCCCAGCAGTGGCACTGGATGACCTTCCAGCCTTGATGACTCCGTGATTCTGGGAGCAAGGAGTTAAACTCTGGGTGCCTCACACAAAGGTCATCCATAGATGCCAACCTGTGCCCTCACCAGGGTTACTTCCCTCAGCCCAAAGCCCATGGGTTTTGTGCACCTGACTCCAAAATTATCCTGTCCTGCCCATGGTGATCCAGGTCCCATGATGATCCAGGCCCAATGATGATCCAGGTCCTGCAGTGATCCAGGTCCCGCGGTTATCCTGGTCCCACGATGATCCAGGTCCTGCGGTTATCCTGGTCCCACGATGATCCAGGTCCTGTGGTTATCCTGGTCCCACAATGATCCAGGTCCCATGGTTATCCTGGTCCCACAATGATCCAGGTCCCGCAGTTATCCAGGTCCCACGATGATCCAGGTCCTGCAGTGATCCAGGTCCTGTGGTTATCCTGGTCCCACAATGATCCAGGTCCCGCGGTTATCCTCGTCCCACGATGATCCAGGTCCCATGGTTATCCTGGTCCCACGATGATCCAGGTCCCATGGTTATCCTGGTCCCACGATGATCCAGGTCCTGTGGTTATCCTGGTCCCACGATGATCCAGGTCCCGCAGTGGTCCAGTGGCAGCTCCAGGCTCCCACCAGCTGAGCTGGGCCTTGCTGGAGCTCTCCAAGGAGCTCTCACGTGCTCCCCATGCTCCCAGCTGCCAGCACAGAACTCATTTCCCCCCAGGAGCTCGGGCACTAATGGAGGACTTGGCCGGTGACCCAAAGGCCCTCGGCTGCAAACAGGACCCAGGGCAGTCATGCGGAAACATCTGCTGCTTTGAGGATAATTGATGCCTGTTCTGACCTTCACAAGCCTCAAATTAAAATGTATTTAAAGCATGCAAGAGGTTTGAACCTCCTTCCTTTGAGCCTCCTAACGCCTGTTGAGAGTTTTTGCATCCAGCCCTAACTCCGGGCTGGGTCCCCACTCCCATGTGGAAGGTGGGAATTTGATGTGACACTCAGCAGATCAAGCCCAGCTTTTGGAAACCCATGGGAAGGAGAGGCATGAGAGCCTTTCTCCTTTAGCACAGAATCCCTGCCCCAGCAGGCAGTTTTCCAGCTGATGGCTGATCCAGACCCCAGCACTGCCTCCTGTGAGGGCACAGACTCAGATTTCTCTGCATCAGCCAGAGAACACAATGTAAACTTTGTCCCTGTTCTGCTCTGATGTCACCTGACACCTGATCTGCTGCGAAGGGACAGCAGTGATGGGCTGGACCCAAGCTGGAATGATCCCTGCCAGTTCCACGTTAACCCCTGCCATCCATCCCAGCTCAAGGCAGATTTGGCTGGACCAGCACCTGGGCCCAGTGGCTGTGACATTTTTAAGCCAGTGTTCTTAAAACTGGCTTAGTTCACCTTCAAACTCTGATGTGGATGACATCCCGTTCCTGGGCAGGATGGACACTCCTCTCCTGCTGTCTGCACTTGGGGATAAAAGGGGCAATGGGAATTATACCTGAGGCTGCACACTGGGAACTCACAACCTGAACGTGAAGATCTCATCCCACCTCCTGCACCCAGGTGACTCCATGTGTTTGGAGGGGGAGGTTCTGAGGGAGCCTCCAAAAGTCCAGACCCACAGCCTGAGGCCCTGGCACAGGGTGCCCCTGGATCCCTGCAAGTGTCCAAGGCCGGGCTGGATGGGGTTTGGAGAACCCTGGGACAGTGGAAGGTGTCCCTGCCCATGGCAGGATGGAATGGGAAGGGCTTTGAGGTCTCTCCCAACTCAAATCATTCTGGGATTCCATGATTTTAGACAATGCTCAGCTGCTCTGAAGGAACAGGTTTTGATTCCTGCCTTTCCCTTTTTCCATGCAGTGACTATTTAACACTGTTCCACACACACTTGGGGATATTTAAGAAGCACCAGGAGATTTCTGAAGTCAAGCTATGGACAATCAGGAATTCAATATCTGAAACAGTCCAACCTTAAATCAACACTTGGGGGTTGTGCAACACAACAGCTCACAGCTACCTGGTCCAGCACACCCGGAATATGAACCACCAAGCACTTACAATCCCAGAATCCCCGAGGCTGGAAAAGACCTCCAAGGGCATTCAGTCCAACCTGTGCTTGGGAGAAATTCCTGCTGATGTCCAGCCTGAAGCTCTGTCCTGAGCCTGTGTCCTACGACTCCACTTGTGGCTGCAGCCGAGCCTGGGGGGCTGTGCAGGAGCTCTGAGGAGCCTCATCCCAGCACCACATTCCCTTGGGATCTCGTCTCCGTGACCTGAGGACAGTGACCACCTCTTTTTCCCCGAACATGGGGAAAAGGGATGAAAACCTGCAGCTGGGGTGAGGAAGCCTGCCCAGAGCTCATGAACAGGAGCAACTCAGACACGTCCCAGCCATGCTCCAGACAACACATGAAAAGCTGCAAATGCACAGTTAGAATTTCCTCTCATTCACTCCCAACCACACATCCCACAAAAAAAATCCCATCCAGACGAAGCTGGCAAAGCCTTGAGCTATTGAAGGCTGGAAAGTGTGGCATAAACCTCATGAGAGCAGCACACAAACCTACCTGTCCCAAGGGATCATCCCAGGGCTCTGATGTGCTGGGAGCTCCCGGCAGGACCACCCCCATCACCAAAACTCCCTCCTGCTACTGCCAAAAATTCCAAATGAATTTTCACCATGCTGGGTGTGCAGTTTCATTGCTCTAATTACATGGAATGAATTCCTAATTGCTCAGCTAATTTCTGTCTTTAAAGGGGAGGCGCACCCACACGCCACTGGCCTTGAGCCTTGGCGTCCAAAGATGAAAGGAAAAAGGAAGGAAAAATGGGTTTTGTGTCAAAGGTGCAGCTTTGTGTTTGTGTCGCTGACCCACAGACAGAGCAGGACAAAGGCTCATTGAAGCTTCATGACATCACAGAGACACCACAAAGGTTTGCCAAGAAAACAAATATTTTTTTAAAAAGAAAGCTAAAATCTGTCATTTGTGGAAATTGGGACTTACACTTAAATCCTGATACATTTTGGGGACGAAATGCAGAATCATTGGCTGGATGAATAAACTAAGTTTAAAATAAATAAAATATCCTAAATACAGCATCCTGATCAAGCTGAGTGGGGAGAACATCTCTCCTTCCCAGTCTGCCCAGGTGAATCCAGCCCATCCTGCGAGGGGTCTGTGCTGGAGCAGGGGGGTGGGACAGGGAAATGGGGGTGACATTCCCTGGACTCAGAGGCAGGATGAAGCAAGGACAGAGGGAGGTGCTCTCTGCTCCATGCCAGCTCTGCCACTCCTTACCAGGGTGCTCATTTCGCATGAATTCAGGGAGAAACAAAACAAGGCAGAGCAGGAGAGAAGCAAGAGATCTCTGCCTGCACCCCCTGTGTCCCACAGGAGTCCTGATAAGCTGGGGTTGGCGAGGCAGAGAGAGCTGGAGCTCCCCACAAACCTCTCCAGAGGTTGTCAAGGGTCACAGGCTTGAATTTCCCCTGAGTTGTCCAGATTCTGCCCACACCCAGACCTGTCCCAGGTAGGTCACTGCCGTGCCCCATGGAAATTCAGAGGGGAACAGATTTTAGAAGGATGTGGGGCCACAGCCAGGGAGGGAATTTGAGATTGAACAGGTGCAACAAAGTCCCAGAGCCAAACCTCAGCCTCACTCCCATTCCTGTAGGAACATCATCCTTGCAGAACTCACACCCCAGAGCCAGACTTCGATCCAAGACACCCCTAAAAAGCTCCACTTCCCCATGGAGGAGGAGGAGGAGGATTTACGGTATCCATCGGAGTCTCCCCTCCATCAGGAAAGCTCAACCCTCCTCTTCCTCTCCCTCCCCAGGCAGGGAGAGCAGGTGAAACACCCCCAGCTCCCCATGCCAGGCTCGGGGCTCCGGCCCTGCCCAGCCCTACCTGCGGAGGCTCCTCCGTGCGGTTTTCCCGATGCGGAGCGGCAATGCCGACGGTCGCTGGCAGCGCGGGCGGCTGTGGGCACACCTGAGCCCTTGCCTGCCGAGAGGGCTGGCTCCGGGAAGCCAAGCCTTGTTTTGAGGAGGAGACTTGGGTGTGTTTCGCCCTTCAGGGGAATCAAACAGGTTTCTCCATTCGGCCGGCACGGGCTCCCCTCCCTGTAGGCTCTCCTCTACATTCCTGGCATTCCCCAGCGAATGCCATGGTCCCCAGCCCTGGGGGCAATGGCACAGCCAGAGCAGCCCCCCAGCTCTCACCCCATGGGATTTCTTCTCAGGACAAGCATTGCCAGGGCTTGTTCCCCAGGAAGGGGGAGCAGGGAGCCCACTGCTGCTCAGGTAGCACAGGCTCTGGAGCTGCTTCGGAGCATCAGGGACCGGGGCTGTAATTAGCCCTCGACACTGATTGTGTACTTTGAACTCTCCATGAATGAGGCCCACAGGGGTGATAATCCCACAGGAAACTGCCAGGCATTCCACTCTTCCTCAGTATATTTCCCTTTCTAATTGCTCTGGTCACCGCAAGGTCCCCAAGGCCTGGCTTTGGTGACAAACTGGCACAGCCAGACCCCGGGACACACTTTTTTGCCAATTCCTAAACATTGGCAGTTGGGGATTTGAGTGTAGAGCTGTCCTGAGGAGTCAGGACTTGAGCCTGGCACTGCCACAGGCTGGTAAGAACCACAGAGTCATGGAATGGTTTGGGTTGGAAAAGACCTTAAAACTCATCCAGTGCCACCCCTGCCATGGCAGGGACACCTTCCACTGTCCCAGGCTGCTCCAAACCCTGTCCAGCCTGGCCTCGGACACTGCCAGGGATCCAGGGGCAGCCACAGCTTCTCTGGGCACCCTGTGCCAGGGCCTGCCCACCCTCCCAGGGAACAATTCCTTCCCAATATCCCATCTCTCCCTGCTCTTTGGCAGTGGGAAGCCATTCCCTGTGTCCTGTCCCTCCATCCCTTGTCCCCAGTCCCTCTCCAGCTCTCCTGGATCCCCTTTATGCCCTGGCAGGAGCTCTGAGCTCTCCCTGGATCCTTCTCCTCTGCAGGTGAACATTCCCAGCTTTCCCAGCCTGGCTCCAGCCCTGGAGCAGCTCCATGGCCTCCTCCAGCCCTGGAGGTGATGAAGCCCCAGCCAAGCACCTGCCAGGACCTTTCCCCTCCTCTGCACACACCAGGACCCCCTGGCCCATGATTCAAGCACAACTAATGCTGAGCCAGTAGCTTCTGGAAAGAAAAGCTGCTGCTCTCTCCTCCCGGATCTGCTGCGGGATGATGGGCAAATATACCATCCCATCCCATCCCATCCCATCCCATCCCATCCCATCCCATCCCATCCCATCCCATCCCATCCCCTGCCCTGCCGAGCCGGGATGTGCTCGAACAGGGCTGATAACCCAGCCCTGGCTCCCAGCAGCACAGCAAGGATGACATCAGGGATTTTCAGGCATTAACGCGTTACTCCAGCCCCAGATCTTCCTCTCCGATCTCCTCAGCCTCAGCAGCAGCCGAGCTCAGCCGAGCTTTGCTCCGAGGCTGCCGCTGATCCCGGCTGAGATAAGCCGGGATATTCACAGAGCCGCGCCCTGAGCTCCCGGCGGGCTCGGGGATGTCCAGCTCAGGGAAATTGGAGCTGTTTTAAGTGGGCTGTAAAAACGCGGCCCAGACCCTTCCTGGGAGAGCATCCTCTGCTCCAGGGCTCCAGCTGACAGTGCAGCTTTATTTTCAGTAAGCCCTGAGTCATGCCGTGGTTTGCTGAAGGTTTGTCCGGGTTCTTCCCTGGAATAACACTGACTAACAACCTGGCCTGGCCAGCCTTGCAGGTACAAGAGGTCCTCACGCACAACAGGGACACCCAGGGACTAAGGGCTCTGTTTTTTCCCAGTGGGAACACACTGTTCCACACGGAATGTTCAAAAACTGGGAACAAAAAGGTATCTGTTCTGAGCACCTGGATATCAAACACTGAAGGAAGTGGATGAGGACCTCCCTGTGTCTCAATCCAGAAGGTCAGGGTTGGTTTAGGAGATGCATCTCCCAGCGTAGGCAGCATCCCTCTACCCCTCTCAGGTGAGACCCCACCTGCAGAGCTGCCTGGGGAACAGCACAGGAAGGAGCTGGAGCTGCTGGGGAGAGTCCAGAGGAGGCAGCAGGATGGGCAGAGGGATGGAGCAGCTCTGCTGGGAGGAAAGGCTGGGAGAGCTGGGATTGCTCAGCCTGGAGAGGAGAAGCTTCGGGCTGACATCACTGAGGCCTTGCAGTGCCTGAAGGAGCCAACAGGAAAGATGGAGAGAGAGAGGATTTGCAATAGACAGAGGGACAGNCGTGATTTGCAAACTGCAGTCCCGGGGAGGGGAAACAGCACATGATGTCCACGATCCCTCTGGAGCTGAGGATCCCATGGCTCCTCCAAGCACATCCCCCTGCCTTGGCAACTCCAGCACTGCAGCCCCTGGGATGGAAGGTCCTGGTTTATCCCTGGGATTAAATCTGACACTGCTCCAGCAGCTGCACTTGTCTCCTTCCTGTTCCGAGTTCCTCTCCAAGGGCAGCATCACATCCCTAAATCCCAGTCCCCTCATCCCCATTTAGCACACAGCTGCCAAACACCTCTACCCGAGGGAAAAGTGGAGCAGGGAAACTCCTCCAGCCATGGCTGTGGCCAAGCAGGAGCAGGGAAGTGGATTCTCCAAGGAAGCATTGAACATCATGGACCCCTCAGGGTGTAGCTTTCCCAGTTAACAGGTGGAGCGCTTTGAAAAGGCTGGAAACGAGGAAGTCTCAAGATTGTCCTCCAGGACTGGTGGAACATGGAATTGGATCTTTCTCACATGGATTAGGACAACAGCAGAGGGTCAGAGAGATCAGATATCATGGAATACATATTCAATATATGTTAGTGTACAATTATCATAATGTACACCACAGCTTTAGCTTTTATTTCCCGCTAATGCAATTAGGATAGACATACTTTTTTTTTCACCCCCATGGAAAATACTTTTCATCCTCTTTGTTCAGCTGAAAACAGCCTTGGCAACCCATGCAGGCAGCTCACCTTGGACTGGAGATTCCCAGGGCTGCTGTGTCCCCACAGCTCCCAGTCCTTCTCCTGCTGCACACAAAGCTCCAGCAGTGAGGGACAATCAATCCCTAAGGAATTCTTGTGGATTTATCCCAATTCAGCTCTCAGATAAACCACTTTGTCCAAATACCCTGGATGTCACTCGCAGCAGCAGGCACAGAAACCCTGATGGGTGTTTTTCTTCCTCATAATTACGGGAGCAGATTCCATTTTTAATGACATGGCCTTTCCAAGGCACAGCAGTGGCCAGAGGCTGGAGCTTTCCTGCCAGCCAGGGACATCTGGAGGAGCCACAGGGCCACTGGAACAGCAGAGCAAGATCACCCCATCCAGAGGCTAAAAGGTATCCAGGACATCCAGGAAAGTAGGGAAAGGCACTTAACTGAGACAATGAGAGCAGGAGCATCACCTCTGCAGCTTCTACGAGAGGCTCGGGGATAAAAGCTCCAGATTTCTGTTAGGGAGCTATTCAAAGTGGGAGTTAAACACTGACAAATTCAGGATGCTCCAGGAAAAGGCACCAAACTTGGTCTCCCTGGCAGGAGCAGCCTCACCTGGAGCAGCACAGGTGCCCTGCGCACCTTTGGAGCAAACCCAGGTGTGCTGGGAAGCAACACAAAAAGTCCTTTATATTCCTTTGACTTGGGCAGAATCCAAGGGAGGAATTTTTCCATTTTCCAAGTGGGTCTGGCTTGATCTCCCACCCTGCAGGCTTGGCCCTCCTCAGCCCTGAGCCAAAGGACAGGGAAAGCTGTGTCTCAATCCAGCCCACAGCATGAGGAACGTCCTGTCTCTCCATCCCAACCCCATGACTTCTCCAGGGACACACACACACATTCCTGCAGCACAGGAGAGCAGGAATAAAGAGCCTTTCCCCCTCCATCTCCACTTTAAACCATTATTGCTGTAAAGTAAATTTCAGCCTGGAATATCTGACTTTACCAGGAGATGGATTTTCATGGAATCTGCTCTCCAAGAGAAGCACAAACACCCCTTTCTCATGAACATGGATGTCCCACAGCTGGCACTGGTTGATCCTTGTTCTGCTGCTGTTCTGCCTCCCTTATATCCTTCGTGCTGCAAAGCAGAGCAGCTGGGATCAGTGAGCCTTGGCAGTGACATCACACGAGGAAGCTGCAGCCACAGAAACTGCTGCCAGGGAAAGGTTCACAGGACTCGGAGCATTTGGGTTAAAAAAACCATTTCAAAGAAGAACCAGAAGTGCCCTGAGTTTCACCTCCCTGCCACTTCCAGAACAGCTGGGTGCAAAGAGCTGTGACCCTACAGCTCACTCCTCAGAAGCAGGGATGCCTGCAAGGAACCTGCTCAACTCTGGAAGTCCAGGCAGCCAATTTTATGGGAAGGTGGTTTCACCGAGTAATTCCTGTCATTCCTATGGCAGCAGTGCCTCCTGCCCAGAGATAGCCAGTCCAGCCCATATTTGAACAGCAACTGCAATATCCTTCAACATTTTTTAGTATCTTCTGGTTCTGAGAAATCCACCAACCCCAGTCCAGAGCACTGAGCTGCACTGGAACATTTCCTGCTTTCCCGAAACCACTTTCTCCCATGGAACTCGGGCCCCTCCCTGCTGCTGAAGGGGGAGGGCAGGTGAGTAACCCTTCAGTGCTGTGGCTTTTGCAGAGGTGACACCAACCCCAAGCCCAGCTGAGCCCCAGCAGAGCTGTGATGAGTAGCAGGGTGTAAAACCACTACACCCATCTGTTACAAGGGAATCAAACTGGTTTTTCATGAGGTGTCATCCCAGAGCTCTGCCAAAATGCCAGACCTCACCTCCCTAATAGCAGGTAGCAGCACAGAATTGTCTGTCCCAGAATATTCCCTGCTGGAATACAACAATCTCCCCTTGTCCCACAGCCACACCTGCACAGGAGCTCAGGAGTCCCAGCAGTGACACCAAACGATGTTGTCAGCAAAGCCAGGGCACAGAGAAGCTGTGGCTGAGTATCAGCTGGGGCAGTGCTGGGGCAGTGCCACCTCTGTGCCACCAGGAACAGCCCAAACGGCTCTGTCGCAAGCAGGGAGATGCTGATTTCTTCCCAGCAGCTCAGCGAGCTCCCTGCAGGCACTGAGACAAACAAGCTGCTCTTCCCCCTGCCCTGACAGGGCCCAGGTTGCACCACTCTCCCCCCGTGGGCCTGGCACTGGCCCGGGGCTTGCACAAGCAGCAGCGAAACTTGGGAGAGAACTCTCCCGGGAAGCACAGGCCAACCCATCCTGCCACGGTTGGCTCTGCGGGGCTGCAAGGTGTGGGAATATCCTGGTGCTCCCTGGCATCAGCAGATTGGGATAAGAGGATGGACTGGGGTAAAAGACACCCCTTCCCCACAGCTTCCCAAAAGGCTTGGTTGATTTGTCCCTGCAGTGTGTTTGGGATCCCTGTGTTTGGGAATCCCCCAGTGCTTGCAGGGTGCAAATGTTATACTCCTCCCAAAGCTCACGGAAACGTGGAATGGTTTGGGTTGGAAGGGACCTTATAGCCCTTCTTGTTCCACCCCCTGGCAGGGACACCTCCCACTTCCACTATCCCACCAGTCTTGTCCAGCCTGGCCTTGGACACCTCCTGCAGACCCAGCTTGGGCCGGACTGGAGTGCCCTCTGTGCCTTTTTGCTCCCTGGACATGCAGGGTAATTTCTGACCAGCTTTTCATCCATTTTTCCTCTTGCCTATTTCTGGTAATTACACCCAAGCCACCCTTTTTCCTCTCTGGAGGTGTGTCTGGACCAGAGCTTCCTCCACACTGCAATGGCAAGGACAATCCTTGGACAATCCTCCTGAGCAAATTCCCTTTGTAATCTCTGTAAGAGGGGAAATGGGGATTTTCGGTACCTTAGCTCCACTTAGAAAAGCACTTTTAATCTCTCTCCCTTTCCCTCCCTCTCCTTACTCCAGGATAAGCAACAGAAGATCTCTCTTTATCTCTCCCACTGCCAAAACCAGTCTCAGGTCAGCAAAATTAGGCACTGCAGCAGGGAAAAGCCAGGAACACAGAGAGAGGGAGATAAGGAGTTTGATGAGAGTGCTCCAGGGAATTCTTTGAAGTCTTAGGGAGCTCCTGTTGAGCGTTACTGACAAGGACATTCTGCACCTGCATTTGAGCCTGGATATTTGGAAGGAAATTTTGATAATGGCAATTTTGCTTCACAGCCTCTGCTTGCTGACACACACAGAATACAGAGTGTGAGTCATAAAAATCCCAAACTGGTTTGGGTTGGAAGGACTTTAAAGCTCATCCAGTGCCACCCCTGCCCTGGCAGGGACACCTTCCACTGTCCCAGGCTGCTCCAAGCCCTGTCCAGCCTAGCCTTGGACACTGCCAGGGATCCAGGGGCAGCCACAGCTTCTCTGGGCACCCTGTGCCAGGGCCTGCCCACCCTCACAGCCAGGAATTCCTTCCCAATATCCCATCTAAACCTGCTCTGGGTCAGTGTGAAGCCATTCCCCATTGTCCTGGCACTCCAGGCCCTTGGAAATAATTCTTCTCCATCTTTCTTGGAAGCTCCCTTTAGGCACTGCAAGGCCACAATTAGGTCACCCTGAGGTTTCTCTTCTCCGGGCTGAACACTCCCAATTCCCTCAGCCTTTCCTCCCAGCAGAGCTGCTCCATCCCTCAGATCACCTTGGTGGCCTCCTCTGGATTCACTCCAGCAGCTCCACATCCTCCCTGTGCTGAAGAGGTGGCACAACAAATATATCCTGGCAGGACACAACAGAAGGATCTCATCAACTGCCAAAAAAAACCAAGATGGGATTTGTGCTTATTAGAACTGGAAAAGGAGTTGAGAGGAGGAGGCTGGAGCAGGGATGGAAGAGGCAAGCAAGGTTCCTGCTGGCTGTGGGCAGGGATGGAGGCACAGCCAGAATCCAGCACAGCAACAATCCCTGTTTACCTGTGTTTGGGAAACAGCACAGCCAAAGGAACGCTGGCAGCTCCCTAATTATCCAGGAGAGCCACGCCAGCCGAGGTGTGACACAACCCTTCCCTCGGTGCCAGCCTGGGGCACTGCTCCCCCATCCCAGCAAACCTTCCCTGGGTGAGGGAAACCACCCCCTGCTGCTCTGATCCAGCTGATTTCAGCTGCCAGGACCTCTTGTTTCGGGAGCACCTTCGGCTCTCACCCTGCCAGGCTTCCAAAGACAGGGAGAGGAGTAATCCTCCCCCGGAACTGTGTCCAAGCACTGAGACACGGCATTTTTGGGGTGGGTTGGAGTTGCCAGGCAGATCCAGCTGGGAAATGCCACCTAGAGGCCAAAGGTGATTTAGTGATCTACCTCCTGTTTGACTTCAGGTAATCCTGAATCCTTCCCCTTCCACCTAATCCTACTCCCTCACCACTCCCACTCCTCACTATCCCTGCTCCCAGCAGGCCAGGGGGGCTGACCAGTGCAAACCAGAATGGTGTGAGCTGGCCCAACCAACTGTCCAGTATTTATTTCAAGACCAAGCAAGGCCAAGATTGGTAAAATGAGCTGTTAAGCAGCAAATAAAAACTTCCAGGATAAAAAGTCTAACATAAAACTTTCCAGAAAATGGACAGACGTTAAAATGAAACCCATTTAATCAGACTCAAGCAGCACATGGGGCTCACAGATGAGGTTAAGGCTCATTGTGGTTGATGTTGTGTCTGCCCCCTGGATCCCTGGAAGTGTCCAAGGCCAGGTTGGACAGGGCTTGGAGCAGCCTGGGACAGTGGAAGGTGTCCCTGCCATGGCAGGGGAGGAATGAGATGAGCTTTAAGGTCCCTCCCAACCCAAACCATCCTGTGATTCCACAATTCTGTCAGAGGCACTTCCCCTCCTTCCGAAATTTGAAACATCAGAACTCCCAGGGAGCCAGGAATTTGCACAGGGGAAAATTCCAGCTCTAACCTAAGCTCCTCATTTAAAACCAACCCAGAACTGAAGTGCTTAGAAAGATTAGAGGGCAAAGAACATTTAATATACATGTCCAAGGAAATAGCTTCAGGACCATTGCTTCATACCCATTTCCTTGTGGAAAAGAGGGTTTTTCATGGACCAAGTGGTAAAAGCACCAAAAATCCCTGTGACCAGCAGTAACAGGGCAGGGAGGATGAGCTTTGTGCTGTAGGATTTTCAACCACTGCACTGATTTTCTCTTGTGGGAAAGGAGTTATGGGAAAACAGTGCTGGGGCTGCTGTCAGGCAGCTCACAAAGATCTCTACCCCAAAAAGGGAAGCATTAAAATCCTGTTAGTGCTGAGGGTGGGATCTGCCCTTTCAAAGATGGGACACAAACCTGGAAAGTCCTCTCCGTGATTTATTTGGGGTCTTCTGGAACAGAAATAAATCCCACACGGACAAACCTACTCCTTTATGGTTTCCTTCTGCTGCCTCGGTAAGAAGCCAAATCACCCCCTAATCACAGGGGGGAAACCAAAAGAGCTGAAATGATTTAAGAGATGGTGGCAGAAGTCCTTCCTGGCATGGGCCTGTCTGGTGGAGAGCAAAGCCAAAGCCCAGAGGGGACCCAGCCATGGAAGTGTTTGTTACCCAGCCTGCAGCTCCAGGAAGAGGTGGCTGCTGTCACCAGAGCAACAAAACACGGGACAAGGGTGGGGAGAGGAGAGCAGGAATGCTGGTGTGCTGGCTTGGGATTGAAGAGGGCACAGCAGGGTGTTTATTCATAATCCAGAGTTCAGCAGCTGTGTCCAAACAAGAAGTCACATCCAAGAAATGAACTGCTAGCACAGCTCCCCCGTGAGGGGTTTCCACCCACAGAATGGTGAGCGGGAGGAGGAGAGACTTCAGGAAGTAAATTCCCAAGAATGGGGAGTTTGACATTTGCTTCAGTGTCCATGTTCAGGTGTCAGTCATGACAAAAATGCAAAGGACAAGGCCCAGCAGGGCTGCTCAGGCCCTGGCCCGGCGCAGGTTGGGGTAGCTCTGCACAGTCCTGGCTATGGCCTCATCCAGGCTCACCACAGGCTTGTAGCCCATGGCTCTCTTGGCCTTCTCACAGCTGTAGTAGTGGAATGTCCCAGCCAGGGCCACCCTCATGGGCGTGAAGGTGGCCTTGATGGTCACCAGGGGCCTGAGCAGGGCCAGCAGCAGAGACAGCAGCAGGGCCAGGTAATAGGCCAGCCAGTAGGGAATGTGGTACTTGGGAGGGTCGTAGTCCAGGCCAGTCAGAATCCGGGACATGAAAGCCCAGAAGGGAATTGGTTCATCGTTGGTGATATGGAAGGCCTGGAAGAGAGGAAGAGGAGAAGCCAGGTGATCAGATCAGGATGGATTTCCCAGGTTTGGCTCTGTGATGGCCCATCTCCTGCTCCTGCTGAGGACATGACACCCCTGAGCTGGGCAAGAGCACATTGTCCCAACAAACTGCTTTGCACTGACCACCTCTGTGTGAAGAGGGGTGAATCCCTCCTTTGCCAGGAAAACCAGCTACTTCCCAGACTCCAGAGGCCAGGATTCCTCATAAATGTCAAACAAACTGACTGCCACAGCACAGAGCAAACAGGTTAAAACATTCCACATGTGCCCAGAGCACGGCAGGGCCAGGAAAAGCTGGAAAAGCTCCTCCTGTTCTGAATTCTGTCCTAAAAGCTTCTGTGTTTCCATGTGTGCCTCTTGGCTGCCCCCAGTTCTGCCTGAATTGCCCTTCACATGGAGTTTTACAGCAGGAAATTCCAGGACACTCATCCAGCTCAGCCCACAGATGGAAAACGTGGAGCTCCACTCCCCTCCAGGATGGATGTTCAGGACACTCAGGAATCAGCACGGATCCCACAGCAGAGGCTGGAGAAACCTCTTCCATCCCCTCCCTAGGTCCTTCCTTACCTTCCCACACAGGGGAGAGCCTTTGTGCAGCTTTTCTGCAGCCAGGATGTGCCCATGGACCACGTTTTCCACGTAGGTGAAATCCACCAAGTTCTTTCCATCCCTGCACAGATAAAAGGCAGAAGTTTAGCCCCAAATCAAGTTGGGCTGAAAATCTGCTTGTGGCAAAAGGAAGGTCTTTCACCCAGGATAAACTGAGCCCAAGTTTCCTCTCCTCCCACTCTCTGGTGCTGCAATTTCAGGCCATACCCTGGCAGAGGGTGGAATTACCACCTATTATTTTGGAGCTAAAGGAAGGGTTGTTGTCGTCCCAGCTTCCAGCAAGGCCCTCAAAGTTTACATTCCTGGAACAGCACTATTTTTAAACCTCTCAAGTTTCTGGGTGTTGCAGATCCTGCGGCCCTGGGGTCAGCAGTGATCCATGGAAGCAGAACAAACAGAGGCAGAGGGGTAACAAGCACAGAGAACATCACTTAAGGACAAGTCTCCAATCGGGAATTTCTTGGCTCAAGGAATTCTGACTCCCTCAACAAGCCCACTTCAGCCTCAGCTAGAATAGATTTAACCCAGTGTGTGAAATCTATTTCTCCACATGTACAGAAAATTAATCTGCTTATCACTCTCCAGAGTCCATTTAATCAGAGAATCATGGAATGGTTTGGGTTGGGAAGAAGCTTAAAGCTCATCTTGGTCCTGATGAATTTCAGAGCACAATAATTGGAACTTTTCCTTGCTCTGAAATTCCAGTGGTCCTCTAGAAGCTCTGCAAGGCTCAGTGACAAAGCAAATGCCTCTGATCTTATAATCAGAAAATTACAAT
The DNA here is from genome assembly GCA_013397955.1 of Grantiella picta. Lineage (NCBI taxonomy): Eukaryota > Metazoa > Chordata > Aves > Passeriformes > Meliphagidae > Grantiella > Grantiella picta. The sequence goes on from VZRM01004160.1 coordinate 312,130, forward strand.
ACTTTTAGTATTTCATATTTAGTAGGGTTTTTTATTGCCAGAGCTTCAAATACCACAAGTGTTTCTTAATTAAGTTAACAGCAAGTAATCTGAGCTGTCTCATGTTAATAGCACAGCTCTTTAGACAGCTCAAGCCAAGTCAGCTTTCCTCATGCATATTCCGTTGGCATTAGGAATATCCACCATCTCAGGGAATGAGCCCTTAAAATAGGATCTTTAAGAAAAAAAGACTGGATCAAAAGTGAAAAATACAAGAAACAACATTACTGATTTCATTTTGTCTCTTTCCAAAAGGGCTTTTTAGATCCAACATCAATTTTGCTGCAGCTCTGAAATGCCCGAGCCTTGCTCACCCAATGATGAACTTCATTTTGCCACTCTGAGCTGCCTGGATGAGGATGGGAACCAGCTGAGGGTCTCTGGGACCAAATATTCCATGGGGACGGATTGCAGTGGTGAAGAAATTGTTGTCTGGGTCATTTGCACTGAGCACCTCCTGTAGGGACAGAGGAGAAGAAAATCAAGAAAAATAGAGCTAAGCAATGCATTCCAAGATCATCACTAGAGGGACTGGGGGATCCCCTGCTCCTTGGGAGGGCAGCAGTGGAAGAATTATTATCCCCTCCTGTCTTTCCAAGTGATTGTTCCTTTGTTCCCATCTCTTTTCCCAGTTCTCCTTGTTAAGAAAACCAGACAAAAATCAGTTGTTATGGTTGAACACTTAATGAATTGACAAAGGAAGGGAACTCTTCGCTTCTCTCCTTTAACACCACAGGTGCCAGAGGAGCTTTCCAAGTCCTTTCTCTCCATGGACTCTTTGTGCACAAGTTGGAGCAAAGGAGTTCCACCCCTGTCCCTCCCAGCAACCATTCCCACCCCAGCCCTCCCAGATCTCCCTCAGAAGGGGGTGACCCCATCTTCCCATCTCCCTGACAGCTCCAGCAGCACATTCAGCGACTCTGGAGGAGATTTCATTCCCCTGGGAGTTCCTAAACAACATGTTCTCCTCATTTCCAACAGCTGCTGGAATTTCTGTGGAGGAGGCACAGACAAAACCACTTGGAATTCTTTCAGTTTCCCCCAAAACAAAGCCATAATCACCAGCATTTGGGCTATCTTTGATTGCTGCTCCTAAGCTTCCCCTTTATCAGTTACTGCAAAGTGCTTGTGAAGGAACAGATGTTTTCACAATTAAACTTAATTAAGCTCTTTTGGAGCAAAATCCTTCAAGGCTTTGCCACTGTCAACATCAGCATGGAAGGGACTCTAAATTCTTCTGGCACAAAAAGCAGAGATTCTTCCCAGAAGTGAAATGCAAGCCATGGAGAAAGGATCCAAAAAGGTTTGTTGCCTTTGATTTAAAAGATTGTTATCCCATATTTAAACCACAAATGCTGCAATAAGAACATGAGACAGAGCAGATATTAGTGCTGTGCAAGTGTCCAAAGCAGTGAACTTCAGATATTTTTAGATCTTTTGTAACACTAATATTTTCAGTATATGGCCTGTCCTCCTTAGCTCAGGCCACATTCCCACCTTACCTCCTCCTTTCTCAGTGCCTTGTTCACATTCCCAACTCTAGATTCAGGCTGCAAATCAGGAAAATGGGTCTGGAAGAGCTTCCCAGAGCAGAGGAGACAAAAGCCTTCCCTCAACTGCTCCTAAACCAAAGCTGTGGCAGGTAAGCACTGAGATTATCCCATGGCAGTGACACCTCTGGCAGTTCTGGAATAACCTCTGCAGTGTAACACAGTATTTCAACCAACTTCACTGGGAATTTATGTCACAGCTTGATTTTATTCTCTTTTTATTAAGTGAACACATAAAAGAAAAAAAAAACACAAACCAATTCAACCACTGACAAATACCTTCTCCTGCAGAATCTTGGTCTCTGTGTAGTAATCAATAGGTTTTTGTGCATAAGGGAGATCTTCTGAGCCATTTTTTATGTCTGTGCCCTCAAAAACTACACTGGCACTGCTGGTTAACACCAATTTCTGCAAGAGGGAGGGAAGAAAACAGTTGTTTAAAGCCTAAAATAAAAGGGTCATTATTTACAAAGGCTGAGTAAAAATAATGAAAATGATAATTAACCAACTGATCCTACAGAAATAACCTGAGTCACACAGAAGATGAACAGAAGCTGCAGGTAAGATAACTCCTCTTTAATTCATTCTGTACCATCATTTATTGCTACCTAAAGGAGATTAAAACCTTTCAACAAACCCCCAGGGCAGTCAATCCAGGGGAAAAATGTTCGGGAAAATCAGAGGGCCCCTCTGGCTTGGAATACTGCAGCACTTAACATACATTCAATGCTTTTAAGAAAGATTTTCTCATCTTGACAATAACAAATCATGGTAGATTAAACCAAAAAAGAAACTTTGCATGTTTTTGTTGGATAATTTAAATGAAATTAATATAATAAAGAAATAAATTTAAAATAAATGAAATAAGTGAAATTAAATGAAAACTTATAGGAAATTCAAATAACTTAAGCAGAAAATGTAGTCTTCAATTTCAGCAGCCTGGCTTCCTTGGATTCTTTCTTTTGTGGGCAATTGACTTTCTAAACCAAATTACACAGAGATTATGGCACAAGTGTGTTCTTTCTCACTCCACGGCAAGGAATTCACAGAGGGAATGGATGCCATGAATATTCCCACTTGCTGGAAAAGCCATCTTTAGGGCTGTCCCTCTATTAAAGCAGAAAACAAGCCACTTGTCATTGTTCTCCTATGGTGACTCCCAGGGGTGAAGTAGGACAGATTTTAATGGATGCTTTTCCATTGCAATGTGTAGGTTTTCTGTGGCAAACAGGGACTGAGTTTACACTAAGCAGGAGAGTCTCTCTTCCACTGGTTTTCATGGAACAAGTGGCAATCCAGTAGCTCAGAGCCCTCTGTCCCCCTGTCAAACCAGGCTGACATTGCTCTGTGATGCAAACGTCACAAAGTCCAGCTGCCTCTCCCAGTCTCCATTCCACCCTTACCTGCACTCCAGCTTCTTTGCAGGCTTCAATGACTGCTTTGGTTCCCATAAAGTTCACCTTGTAAAACAGCTCCCTGTTGTCACTGGAAGGTGCTGGTGAGGCGCAGTGGAACACCACGGACACACCTTGCAGGGCTGGGAGCAGAGCCTGCAGGAAACCACAGGGGAGACAGGAATGGAGCGACAGCCACACTGGATACTCAGGAAAACATAACAGGAAGGAAATAAAACAGTTCTGTTTTCATGGAAACAGCTACGTTTCAAGTCATGCTCCCTCCATAGAGGTGGGCAGCTGGAATGGGATTAGCATCCAGGACCTTCCCAATGTCCTCTCCTCACTACACACTACATCCTCTGTTCTTTCCAGAGAAGGTCCTGGGAGCTTCCCCAGAGCTGGAGGCTGTCCAGGCTGAACTCCCTGCAATTCCCAAGTGCACATACAAGGTTCAGCACCAGCTGGAGTTAGGACACTGAGGAAGCAGCAGGTTTCAAGCTCCCCAGGGCACTGGCTGTGTGCAGGTGACTGTCCCTAAGTCATCTCCCACATGGCTCACACAGGCCTTGGCCAAGGCTCACACTCATCCTGCCCTGACTGTTGGGAATAATGAGTTGTGCCATTTTGCTGGAGCTGAGGAGAGCCAAGGGAGCCCCCCTTCAATTAGCCAAGGAACCATAATTACCCAGTGAACCTCAGCTAACAGTGATACAAAACATTAGGCACAAAACCAGCCCTTTTCAGCTTCCAGTAGAAGCCAGATACCAGACATGAGATCTATTTTCTTCAGAGGCTTCCAGGAAAAGTGCTGAGGATACACCACAGGAAAGGTTGGGGGCACACCTGCATCCCCTCTGACAACCTGGGCAGGACCTCCAGGGGTCCCAGTGCTTCAGGCAAGGCTCGGTGTTTGAACAAACACCCATTTAACCACATATCCTTTCTATCCACCCATGTCCCAGAATCCCAGAGCACATGGCACAGGATTGTGTCCAGAGAGCTCTGGAATATCCCCAGGCAGGGAGATTTCACACTGTGTCTGGGAAATCTGATCCAGTGCTCAGATTTTGTGCCCAGGGAAGAAGTTGTGCCTCCTGTGCAGGGGAAGCTCCCTGGGCTCAGTCCCTGCCCTGACGTCCCTCTGGTGCCACTGCTGCCCCTGGAGCAGAGGCTGGCCCTGCTCTGAGCTCCCTGCAGCCAGGGCCAGCCAGGGCTGAGGGCTCCTCTCAGCTGGGCTCCTCTGGAGGCTCAACAGCCCCGGATTGCTCAGCCTTTGCTGGGCACAGAGATGCTCCAGGCCATTCCTCATTTCCGCTGGCCCTGCTGCAGGAGTTCCAGGTCCCTGCTGTGCTGAGGATCCAGAGCTGCACCCAGCACTGCAGAGGTGCCTCCCAGGGCTGGGCAGCAGGGCAGGATCACTCCCTGACCTCTTGGCAATGCTCTCCCTAATACAGGATCCCACTGTCCTTCATGCCCTCAGGCCACACTGCTGGGACATGGAGAGGTTGGTGTCCACAAGGACCTCCAGGTCCTTCTCTAGCAGGTCACCCTCAGCCTGTCCTGGTGCCTGGGGCTGTCCCTCCCCAGCTGCAAGGCCTGCATTTGCCCTTGCTGAATTCCAGACAGTTCTTCCCTTACCTCCTTGTCACAGAGGTCACCCAGGAAGAAGGTCACTCGCTCATTCTCAAACCTCTTGTGGATGTCGAAGACGTTGACTCTGTAGCCCTTGGCCAGCAGCTGCTCCACCATGTGCTGTCCCAGGAACCCTGAGCCCCCGATCACAGTGCAGCTCCTGCCAGCCTGCAGGGACAGGGGAAAGCTCCTCAACACACAGGCACACCCCAGCTAACTGATCTGAACTTCCCAGGACCTTAACAAGCTGGAATTCTGCTGAGCTGCTCAGGAGCCAAATTGAAGGAGTCTAAATGCAGACATCAAAGATCTGTGCTATGACGGTGATTTATGAGTGGAGACACTCTGGTTGGATTTTAGAGGACTCTGCCTCATACTCACAACCAAGACACTCAGGGAGGAGGGAAGAAAAAAAGGACTGGCCCCACAAACTCTGCCTGCATAGTGATGCAAAGAGAATTTGAAGGGAGCCTAAAGAAAGATGGGGAGAGACTATTTACAAGAGCATGGAGAGGCAGGACACAGGGAATGGCTTCCCACGGCCAGAGGGCAGGGAGAGATGGGATATTGGGATGGAATTGTTCCCTGGGAGGGTGGGCAGGCCCTGGCACAGGGTGCCCAGAGAAGCTGTGGCTGCCCCTGGATCCCTGGCAGTGTCCAAGGCCAGGCTGGACAGGGCTTGGAGCAGCCTGGGATAGCAGAAGGTGTCCCTGCCCATGGCAAGGGTGGCACAGGATGAGGTTTAAGATCTCTCCCAACCCAAACCAGTCTGGGATGATTCTGTGATTTTCTTCAGCCTCCTGGCACAGATAATTCAGAATATTAAAACCATCACCATTATCAGAACCTGTGACACTCAGAGCCAAGAAAGCAATCAGGTGAAGGCAGGGCCTGTCCTTTTGAATCATTAGTTCTTCCTTTCTTTTTCTTTAAGCTTTGTAAATCAATGACTTGAGTTACTAATTAACAGCTTTCACTCTGGCCACTCGTCTGACTGGACTGAGACCAAAGACCTCACTGCCAGCACAGAACATCCAGGCCCTGAGTTTGAGGGAGCTTTTGTACAAAGAATGCTCTGTCCTGGTTGGAAAGAGTTTTACTCCTTGTTGTAACACAACCCCCACCTCTGCAGTGGTCTGAACCCCCTGGAACCACACAAAGACAACGATTGTTCCCAAGTTGTTAACAGCCACATCCTCAAGCAAAAGTTCTGCCGCCAAGTGTTGGGTTATCCACAACAGAAATTTGAGGAGTCCCTCAGTTACATCAAAGCAGAACCAATTATTTAGGATGGGTCATGCAAAGGAGAGTCTGATTAGGGTCTGCACCATAAATCCTGTGAGGAGCAGCTGGGGGACCTCAGCCTGGAGCAAAGGAGGCTCAGGGGGACCTTGTGGCTCTGCACAGCTGCTGACAGGAGGGGACAGCCGGGGGGTCAGGCTGTGCTCCAGGGAACAGGGACAGGAGGAGAGGGAACAGCCTCAGGCTGGATATTGGGAAAATTTTTTCACTGTAAGAGCGCTCAAGCCCTGGCACAGCTGCCCAGGGAGGTGGTGGAGCCCCATCCCTGGAAGTGTTCAGAAAACAAGTGGATGTAGCACTTTGGTTTAGTGGACAGGGAGGGATTCAGTCAGAGGAGCAACAGTTGCTGAGGGAACAGAAACAGAACAGAAACTGTTTCAGCTTCTCCTCAAAAGGCAGTTGCTCCTTTCCGCTGACATTTTTCCTTGCCTTTCCCTGTACCCTGTCCCATTAGGTCCCTTCCACCCCAAAAGGTGGAACCATTCTGGCATTCCATGACCCCAGTGCACTCTTCAGGAACAAAGAGCACCCAAATTGCTCTGAGATGTGCTTGAAGTGAAGTTTTATTGCAGCAGAATGCTGCCCTCTGCCTCTGAACCTCAGAGCACTGCAGAGGCTTTAAAGGAACTTAACTGCACATTTATGAATCATAAAACCCCAGAATGGTTTGGGTTGGAAAGGACTTTAAAACTCATCTTGTTCCAGACCCTGCCATGGACAGGGACACCTTCCACTAGCCCAGGTTGCTCCAAACCCCATCCAACCTGGCCTTGGACACTTCCATGGATCCAGGGGCAGCCACAATGATACATAATTTTATCTCTAAACTCTCTATAATTTGATATTGCACAGGGTAATAGGTATAGCCAGCCAAATTACCCATTACTATATTGATTCAGGTATTAATTCAACCTACCTAAATTATGCTTTGGAAAATCGTGTTTTCTCCCCAGCACTATCATTAATGCAGAATTAGCCTCATGTCCTCCCTAGCTATGCTAAGAATATTTATGAGTTTGTTTCTGCAAGATAAATCTTCCCAAGGCACCATGCAAGGCCCCAACTCACCGATCTGAGGCGTGTGGCCATGGCTCAGGTGAGGCTCTCTCCACCAGAATCCTGTAAAAAGAAAAAAGGACAATATTGTTTTATTCCATTTACAACATTTCTAGTTATAAAATCAAGGTTTGAAGCCATTATGCTAAAGAAAGACACTGAACAAAATCAGCAAACGAATGTGCTGGCCTGGCTCTTTGGTCCTCATTTTTCTGAAAAGCCCTTTGAAATTCCCAGGAAAAAGCAGGATTGGTGCATGTCCACCTGGAACACCAAGCTGGTTGGAAAGCAGGGACACAGGGTGACACCCCTTCCGCTGTTCCCTCCTCTACCCCACATGTCCCTTAGCACCTCATCCCTCTCCAAAAGGCAGTTTATGAACTGCTCAATATCCAGTTCAACCCCAGCTCTTTCAGCCCCATCGCAGAGCTCCCCATCCTTCTCCCAGCTCCAGCTTTCCTCACACCCCAGATCCCAGCTGCTCATCCCACTACCCACATCCCCTATTCTTGCCCCTCACAACCTTCCCCATGCCCCAGTGCTCCTCACATTCCTGCTGAACCTTCCCCAGGACCTTTCCACAGCTCCAAGGACTTTCCCCACATCCCCCAGGATACACCCGAGAGCCCCCAGGACCTTTCCACATTCCCCCAGGACCTCCCCCACAGCCCTCAGAACCTTTCCACAGCTCCCAGGCCCTTCCCCATGGCCCCAGGACTCTCCCCGCATGCCCCAGACCCTTCTCCACTGCTCCCAGGACCTTCCCCACGACCCCCACATCCCTCAGACC
>VZRM01004160.1:321085-424847 GCA_013397955.1 Grantiella picta
GGGGGCTCTGAGGGCGGTGAGGGGGCTCAGGGGCTGTCAGGGGGCTCTGAGGGCGCTGAGGGCGGTGAGGGGGCTCAGGGGCTGTCAGAGGGCGGTGAGGGGGCTCAGGGGGCTGTGAGGGGGCTGAACGGCCTGAGCCCCCTGGGTCGCCCCGTTCCCCCCGCCCTGACCGCTCGCCGTACCGTGCCGAGGCCTCCGGCTTTAAGAAGCCGTCGCTGGGAGCAGCATCGCAGAGGAGGAAGGCGAGTCCCAAGCTGGAGCTGCCGGAGGAGCAGCAACGGGAGATCCGTGAGGCCTTCGAGCTCTTCGACACGGACGGCAGCGGCAGCATCGATGTCAAGGAGCTGAAGGTCGGGTTTCCCTGGGGCTGGAAGCGGCTGAGGTTATAAAGGAACAGGGGTATAAATGCCAATATAACCTTAAACAGCACAGGAGTTTCCTGGGTTTCCCCACACCTCCCTCCCGCATAAAACCTGGTGGGCAAAAGGCATATTTTTCTCTTTAATTAGAGCTCTTTATTGCTCTTATCCAGTGATTTTAGGGTCAGGATGCCCGAAAATTGTGGATAATTCTGTGCGTTCTGTCTCGACTCCTCTGTTCATAAAACATCAAAAAAAGAGGTTGTGCACATTAAAAAGGTGGGGTTCCCCCCTCTTGTCTTGCTGAGGATTTAATGCTTTATTATAATTATAATTATTGTTAATGCTTTATTATAATTATTGTTGTTGTTGTTGTTAAAATGATCCCAGCTGTGGAATCCACCAATATTATTCATTTTTGTGCTTTTATTCATTGCAAAACACTTTTGATCCCTCCCCATCCCAGCCTTTTGGGAAGAACAGTCATCAATAAATTAGAATTTACTTGGCTTCCAGAAATTGTCTCTCCCATTCTCTGCCTGGGTGTCCATGTTCCCTGTGACCACAGGCAGCAGATCTTGTTTCAAACCTGCTGCTTGGCCCTTTATCCAAGGAAGAAAATGTTTTCCCAACAAGATTTTTATCACTGGAATTAAAAATCAACTTATTTAAATTCCCTGTGGTTGACCAGTTTAAGATAGTGAGAGTGTGTGTAGGAAACTTCTGGATTAACTGCAGGACAATTCCAGAACAGGAATGTTTATATCCCTGTTTTCTGCATCCTGATGTTCCCTTGTGTGCAGAGCAGCTTCACTCTAAACCTTCCCCTTGTTTTCCTTGAGACACAGAAGGTTTGAACAGGAAGGGTCAGAAAGTTCACCTTTTTCCCCCTCCCCTGTGGTTTTGTTGATAATTTTGTAGGGTTTATAACTTATTTGTGCTTCCAGGTGGCCATGAGAGCCCTGGGGTTTGAACCCAAGAAAGAAGAGATCAAGAAAATTATCTCAGACATCGATAAGGAAGGCACAGGAAAAATCAGCTTCAATGACTTCCTGGAAGTGATGACACTGAAAATGGTATGGATATTTTACAAGTCAAAAGCAAGGGACTTTTGAAGGTGGATGAGGACCTTTTATCTCCTTTTGGGTTTAGAGGGAGAATAAAGCAGTATTTTAATTTTAACAATTAAATATATAAAAGTTGGGGTAAGTCCCTGTCTTGGATTCTCTCACTTTTCAAAGAAAGGTTAAAATCATTACATCATTAACAAGTTTCTTTGACAGCCAGCGGGTTTTTTTGTGTTTGAAAAAAGGGAAAAACTGAAACCAAGGTTTTTCTCAGAGATAGAAACCAGCTCTGACCTGCAGGAAGCTGTTGGAGTGTTGATGAGTGACGTGAGAGGGTTTTCTTTTCTTGAATTCTAATTTACAGATTAAATCTCTGGTTTGAAAGATCTTTTAAAAACTCAGATATTTAATAGCAGGCATCCTCATAGTGAAATCCCAAAGACATCTGGCTAGCTACAATGGAAAAAATTTCCCTGAAAGCCTGAAATTCTGGAATTATGGCTGTGTCTCTGTCTCCTTTCAGCTTTTATATGTAATTCCTGCTGACTGGACTCCTTTATATTTGTTCCCAAGGGTTTCTCAGTCTATCAAATTTTTTATAACTTTGAGTGTCACCTGCAATACAACCATTCCTTTTTTACCTTAAACTTGTTTTTTCTTCCTTAAGGCTGAAAAGGATTGCAAAGAAGAGATTCTCAAAGCTTTCAAACTCTTTGACGATGATGAAACTGGAAAAATCTCCTTCAAAAACCTCAAACGTGTGGCCAAAGAACTGGGGGAGAACCTCACAGATGAAGAGCTGCAGGTTTGGACCTGGTGTTTGGGGGATCTTTACGCTCTAGCTGGGAGGAAAATCCTCCCTGTGCTGATAGGAATGGAGGAATTTCTGGCAATCTGTGGATTTTGAGGTCAAGGATGGGTTGAGCCCACATGGATGTAGAAATGGGATCATCAAATTGCAGTTTTATGGAGTTACAGTGATGTAAAAGGAGTAACTCTACAACTTTTTTCCCCCTGGACATTTCCTGCACAGATTTCTATATAAATATATCCAGCAAAACATATTTTAGTAAATATTTTGTCTGAGGTTGAACCAACACTGTCCCCTCCCAGCATAGCTAAAGAGTGGCTCTAATCCTGAATGGATGCAATAATTCCTAATAAAATCCACACCTAACTCCTGATCACAAATCTCTTCCAGGAGATGATTGACGAGGCGGATCGGGATGGGGATGGGGAAGTGAGCGAGGAGGAATTCCTGCGGATCATGAAGAAGACCAGCCTTTACTGAAGCCCAGGGGAATTTATTCCTAGGCACTTGTATATTCCTTAGGTGGGTGCCTCACTTTTGTACAGTCTTGATTTCTTTGGAGGCAGAAGAAAATAGAGGTCAGTTTTGTTAGGAGTTTTTTGTTCGTAAGTTTTAAAGGGGGTTGGGAGCAGTTTACACCACCCTGTGTACAGGTAGCAATATGGATGCTGCTTATGATGTTTACACTGCTTTAAATACACAAGTCACATTTTTGTGACCAAATTCAGATCCTTTTCTGACTAAAAAAATGGGTCCAAATGATTCTAGTTTGGTAAATACTCAAAACCAGGCAGTGTAAATCTATTGCCCAGTGTAAATCTGGTTTGGGTTGATGTCTTGGTTTGGGCCCTACAGTGAACTCCTTTTATGACATATTTGCCGGGACCAGCTTTTTATAACCTGTTTTATAGGGATTATCCACTCCCCCCTTTTTAGGACATTCTTTGAATTCAAAAATAAACTGCTGCAACTTAACTTGTGTTCAGTTCATATGTCTAAAGGAGTCTTTGCAAAAGGAAATTCCTAGTGCTGCTGCTGAGAGCTCTGTGTGCTTGCAGGAATGCTCAGAGGCTGCAGATGGGATTGTATTTCAAATAAAGTGTCTTATTTTAAGCCATCAGAGTTGTGGAAGGAGTTTTCGTCCCCACTTTGCCAAAAAAAGATGTGGCCATGCTGGAGAGGATCCAGAGAAAGGCCACAAAGATGATCCAAAAGCTGGGAAGCTCCCATGTGAGGAGAGGCTGAGAGAACTGAGGTTGTTCAGCCTTGGGCAAGTGAGATTTAGGGGAGACCTTATCACCATGTTTGGTATTTGAAGGGTGGCTACAAAGGAGATGGAATCTTCCTTTTTATGAGGAATCATGGAAAAGACAAGGAGTAATGGGTACAGGTTATTCCTGGGGAGATTCTGATTGGGCACCAGAGGACAACTTTTCACAATGAGAACAACCGATTGTTGGAATAATTTGCCCATGCAAGTGGTGGATTCCCCAAGTTTGCACACTTTAGGATTCATCAGGACAGGCTGCTGGGCCATCTTGTCTACACATTTTGTTTTTGCCAAGAAAGGTTGGACCAGATGAGCCTTGAGGTCCTTCCAATTTGGAATTGCTTGGTTCTGTAAATGCAGGAGAAGAATTTCACCTCTTCCTGCCAGACCTGGCTGGTGACATGGGTTTGGTCCTGTTCTCACCGATGTCGCATCCATGCTCAGGTCTGGGTTCTGACAAATCCCAGCAAAAGAAGGGGTATGTTGGTGCTGGGGATTTGTTGGAATATCATTTTGCCAGCTGACCCAGAGCTTGTCCTGATGCAGAGGGAAAGACCGACACAGAAGCAGAATTCAGTAAAAGCAACAGGTTTTACTTGGTAGCAGAACTGGGTTCCTTCCTTTGGCCACAATTCACTGCTCTGTGTAAGGTGTTGGGGAGCACGTGAATCTGAGCCCTGTGGAAAGCTGGCTCCTGGGCAGGGATAGATGGGACATTGGGAAGGAATCCTTGCCCAGGAGGGTGGGGAGGGGCTGGCACAGGGTGCCCAGAGAAGCTGTGCTGCCCCTGGATCCCTGGAAGTGTCCAAGGCCAGGTTGGACAGGGCTTGGAACAACCTGGGATAGCGGAAGGTGTCCCTGCCCATGGCAGGGGATTGGAACAAAATGAGCTTTAAGGTCCCTTCCAACCCAACCCATTCCATGATTCTGTGATTCTGTGCCAGCTCCCAGCCCAGCTCCTGCTGCCAGTGAGTGATGTGTCCTTGGCAGAACCCAGCTCCAAGATTCTCCTTCCTCAGCAGCCACCAGAAGTCTGGGGGCAGAGGGGAAAGAACTATCGAGAGTCACTTTTCCTGTTGCCATGTGAAAGTGGAAGGACGTTATCCATTGTAAAGGAGCTGGATTTGGTGCCTTGGTGGCACTCAGGCGAGCCTGACCACTTCTCGGACCATCTTGCCGATGCCATCGTAGATCTCATGGATGGGGGCGTTGCACATGAAGGCACTGGTGGTCACCAGCTTGTTCTTGGGGTCCACGTGGATCTCGCCGACATGCCTGTTCACATGTTTGCAGCCCAGCTCCTTCATGCTCTCAGCAGTCTTGGCATAAGGCCACCTGCAAGGGAACAGGGAATAAAAACCTGGAGTGGGCAATTTGTCCTACACACAGTGCTTTGATGAAGGGCCAGGGTGAAAAGTTAGTGGTCACTGCACAAAATCTGCTCAAGAGGATGCAAATCTTTTCCTGCCAGAGGAGTTTCTCCAGGACTATATAACAGCAAAACATCCAGCTTACAGTGAGTTCAAAAGCCAAAATAAAACCTTGATGTTCCACTATGGATGTTCCACTGCCTAACTCTGCCCATTTCAGACAGTGTTTATACAATCCCAAATTGGTTTGGGTTGGAAAGGACATTAAAGCACATCCCATTCCACCCCTGCCATGGGGCATGGGGACACCTACCACTGTCCCAGGCTGCTCCAAGCCCCATCAAACCTGGCCTTGGACACTTCCAGGGATCCAGGGGCAGCCACAGCTTCTCTGGGCAACAATTAGATTTAGGTTTGGTGGGGTCTTTTTCACCAAATTCCTACAAATTGGTGAAAAAACTCCTTCCTAGCAAAAGCTATGAACACTCCTTGCCTGGCATTGGGAGGATCCAGTCACAGCTTTCGTGTAGGACTGAAGACAGTCTAACTCCTTCCTTCTCTTGGGTAACCATCCTGCTCCTGCCTTGGATCTGCTTAACTTTGAGTCAGCGTTTTTCCTATCCCAGCTCTCTGAGGCATCAGGGAGGCAAATATTTGATTACATTTAGAATGAAGTGTCTCATTTGAAGCCATCAGAGTTGTGGAAACAAGTTACAAAAATTCAAACAAATCTGGTGCTACGTCATTCCTTCTGATCTGCTGAGAAATGATGACTCTTGCAGGTGCTGGAGGAGTTTCTACTTTTCCCTGGTAAGTTCTCAAAGGGCTGGAGCTGCTAAAGGCCTCACTTGAGGCAGCAGCTCCAGCAGAGCTGAGTTTGTTCTTAGAAATAACATTCAACTCCTTGTGAGACTTCCAACAGCTGGGTAGGGTCCCTGGACGGGCTGCTGGCTACTCTGGGGGCCCTGTGTGGTTCTCATCAGCCCCCCCAGGTTACTCACTGCTCACACTCCGTGTCATGTCCCACGGTCACCTCACAGCCCGGGAAGATTTTGGCTGCCAGCACTGGGGAGATGCAGCACAGCCCGATGGGTTTGTGGGCAGCATGGAATGCCCGCAGGACAGCCTCCACCTCTTTGGAGATGCTGCAGTTCTTGCCCTGGGTGGCCCAAGTGCTCAGGTTTTTTGCCACCCCAAAGCCACCTGAGAAGAGAGAAACAGATGAGGCTGGAGATGATATCCAGGGCAGGATTTTCGCCAGGTATTGCATGGTGGAATGCTAAGGTGGGTTTGATGTATGACAGCATTTGTCCAGCGTCAATAAAAGAATTGAAACCAGAGATCCTTTGGGAGCTGAGACATCCAAGCACCTCCCTTGCTTTCACACCAAACAGAAGCAGAATGGCATCAATGCTCCAGTGGGAGCTGTGCTCCACCCACCAGCTCTTTCCTGGATTTTGGTGGGAAATGCTGCCACATTTTCCGTTGCCTCGCTCCAGGCCTCATCCATCCCCACTGGAACCCCCCAGCCACACTTGAACTAAAGATGAACTATCAGACTGACCAAGCTTTCTGCTTTTAGCCCCCCTCCCTGTCCCAGGCTCTCCTGGTGAGGAGAGAGGATTGTGCTGAGGGAAGGGAGAGTTTTCCATCCAGTGAAAACACAGCTCTGGGTGGTACCAAGGATAACTCAGTTTGCAGTCCTGTCCTGCTGGGATCAGCTTGGCACTGCCATGTTCTGAGCCAAGTCCAAGCTGGCATGGCAGTGCCAGCACAGATGGAACATGGCTCTCCTTCCAATCGCTGCTCCCAGCCCATGATTCCCATGTCATTCCAGGCCTAGGGCTTATCTAACTGTGGACTGACAGACTCCACACATCCTACCTGGAATGATGAGGGCATCCAGCCCCTTGACATCCAGCTTAGCCAGGTCCTTGATGTTGCCTCTGGCTATCCTGGCACTTTCCACCAGGACATTGCGCTGCTCCGGCGTCGGCTGCCCCTTCACATGATCCACCACGTGCATCTGGGGGATGTTGGGAGCAAAAACCTCTGCCTGGAGTGAGGGAAAAGGGCTGTTACGCTTTGGGAATGATGGATAAAAGTGGGAAAGGTACAGGTGGTGAGTGAAAATGCTGAGGGCCTTTGTTAGGAAAGGACTTTGCTGGTGAATGCTGGGATCTTCAGCTCTCCAGGGATGGAGGGAGGGGGGGAGGAAGCCTTTTGTAGTTTCTGCCCAGAATTGCTTGTTTGGGGGACTGAAGAGTCCATCTGTATCCCAATCCATCCCTCTTGCCAGGTGACCACCCAGGGTGCTGCTGCTGTCTCACCACATCATCCACAGGGACAGGACTTGGAGTTTTCTCTCCCCACTTCCTGTTTTCCTAAAGCCAGAGTGTTTTTCTGGGAAATGCTTCCCCTTCCTTCAGCACTTCCAAGCTCACACGTAGGAATTAAGAGTGGAGGGTGGTGAACAGATTTCGGGTCTGTACCACCTGTGCCATTCTGGGCCCCACAATTTAAGAAGGATCTAAAGAACTCTGAGGTGTCCCAAGTAGGGCAAAGCTGGGGACAGGGCAGGAAGAAATATCCTGCGAGGAGCAGCTGAGGACTTTGGAATTATCTGACTGGGAGACAAGAAGCCTGGGGGGCAACCTCATGGCAGCTTCTGTGGAGAGGGAGGTGCTGAGCTCTCATCCCTTCCAACTGAAATATTCCATTCTGGGCTATTCTGTTTCCTTAGAAAAGGAAGGATTGGAGTAACACCTGAGTTTCCTCCACTAGAGGCCTCTGCCGATCCAGGGATGGGGGAGGGATGCGCCCCGAGCCTGCTGCTTTGGGAATGGCAGGAGGGAAGCGACTGCAGCAGCTCCAGGAGAGGAGAAGGCGAAATTACAGTGGAGAAAACATCTGAACAAGTCTCATCCCGAAGGCAAACAGAGAAGGCAGGGTAGGAATGGTTTGGAATTGGGTGGGCTGGCACATGTGGATCACCCCTGTGCCTCTGTGTTCCACAGGGCAATTCCAATTCCATGGGGAAGGGCTCTGACCCAGACATGTGGGTGGTTCACAGCTCAGTGCAGTGTTCCACAGGGCTTCCCTCCTTTCTTTCGCAGTCTCATGGAGTGGCTGTCTTGACTCTTAGAGCAGTTGCACCTTTTTTCCCCCTCCTCAAGTTCAACTCACAAAAACTTGTCTGTTCCCTCATCCCTGGAATTATCCAAGGCCAGGTTGAACAGGGCTTGGGGCAATCTGGGATAGTGGAAGGTGTCCCTTCCCATGGCAGGGGAGGGGACTGGATGAGCTCTAGTCCCAACCTTCCCAACCCCAACCATCCAGGGATTCACTGATTCTATTTTCATTTATACCCTTTGAGGTTGTAAAAAGATTAATTTCAAACAGCCCAACCTGTCTTTCAAACGGAAAGAACAGAAAAGAGGATGTGCAAGCCAAAAACGAAGAGAAAAGGCATTCGGATAAGTCTGTTGTAGAGTTTGGACCCACTGGCCACAGAGCCCCAAGCCAATCCCTGCACAGCTGGGAGCAGGGAGTTCTCCACAGCATTCCCAGCGACCCCAGGCACTGCTGCTTGGCTTCTGGAGAGTTTGGGGTTTGTCTCGGAGACAAGGAGGGGAGAGCTCGAGCAGCAGAGCCAGAAAAAGGAGCCGCAGCAGGATCCTGCCGGTGCCTCTTACCTGTGCCCCCTCCCGGCTGAGGTGCACCAGCACCGCGGAAGCCTCGTGGATCTCACTGCCATCGTACACCCCGCAGCCAGCCAGCACCACAGCCACCCTCTTTGCCATGGTCCCACGGGAGCAGCGGGATTCCCTGGAGAGCCCCTGGCGCTGTGAGCTCTGCTCACTGCCTGCAGCCCTTTATAGCGCCAGCCCTCCCCAGGAGCAGGTGGGGCCGGGAGGGTTGGGCTGACTTTCTTACTGGCAAGGAGGTTTTATTTCCAGTTCCATGGGCCGGGCATGTAAATATTATTTGTTTCCTCAACTGGCTGCTCCCTTACAGATCTTCGTCCCAGCACGTTGTTTCCAGAGCAGCCCCAGCTGACGTGCCCTGCTCAACAGAGCAGCTGTGTTTTTCCTCCTTAGCTGTTGATTTTCCATTCTAGTTCAGACTAAAGCACCAAAACCTTTGCACAGGAGATGGTACCAAAGGGAGCCTGCCCAGAGCCAGGATTTCAGCCAGTGCGTTCCTCTCTGCACCCCATCTTTAAGCCCTGTACTGCATAGGCTGCCTTAGACTTTTAATTCCAACATTTCCCTTTCTCATCCTAAATGTTCTTTCCTTCAGATGCCATCTCTCAAGTGGATATTTTACATTTTGCTGTAGTTGTTTGCTGGCTTTTGCATCTGAGTATAGAAGTCAATAAAGTCATAGAGTTGGAAGGGACCCCCAAGGACCAACAAAGTCCAGCTCCTGGTCCCGCACAGACACTCCAACAATCCCACCCTGTGCCTGAGCACTGTCCAAACACTTCTTGAACTCTGGAATAATGGGATTCTTCATCAACAGCACCATTTCTCCATTTGCCAGGGAAGTGGCACCAGGAGCTGGTGGAGCCCTGAGCTCTGGTGGGGCCCCAGATTCAGTGTCTGGAGCTCGTTCCTCCCGCCCTGGCTCTGCTCACATGGAGATGATCCTGCACCTCTCTATTTCAGCCTGGCCCTGGTGAAATAACTGTGCCCTGTGGAGGCTGACAGAACAAAAAAAAACTCCTTCAGCATGGCTGAGGGATGTTTTTCAGGGGTTATTTATAAGACATGTTCCTTGGGGCTCTGTCATTTTTGGGAGAGACGTGAAGTACATCCTGTGGGTAATGAACTCGTGGTTTGGCAGGTTGGTCAGTCAGGGCAGGCCTGAGGAGGAGGCTCATTGCTGCTGCTTTTGACTTCATTTATGGCATGTTTCTCCCAAAATGAGGGATTTCAGGTACCCAACTGCTACCTAAACAAGCAGGAACAAGGAACATGACAAAGGCCTTGCAGTCCCGTTAATCTAACCCAGGCTGTGCCTCTCAGTTATTTTTGTTGCCCAGAACAGAAATTAAACTGAGATAGGCATGAAAAACACACAAAGCCTTTCCCGTGCTGTTTGTTTTGCTATCTAAGGAATCCTAGGTATGGTTCAGAGGTGTATTATTTCCTCTTGCATCAAAAAATTGCTGAATCATGTTGCAACTTGCACTGGTTCAAAGAAGGTTCCTCCTTCCTCCAGCTGGTTTGGGAGCACTAGTGATGGAAGTAGTAGCCAGAGGCTGAGGATTTCTACAACCTGCCTGCTGCAAACCACATCAGTTACCCCTAGTTGTTGTAAACTGGCTGGGCTGGCTCCCCTTACTGGGATAATTGGTGCAACTGGACCAGCCAGGCTTGTTTCCTCCCCTTGGAAAAAGATCTGTCTCAATATACATGTCAGCCCTACAGATCTCTCAGCAATGAAGAGATGACTGATAAGTTACATTTCTCAGCTGGGTTATTCCAGTCTGTGGGACAATGTGGGACATTTATTGTGGTGGAGACATTGGGCTTTGGTATTAACACGTGGCTTTAATCTGCATTAAGGTTCTAGAGAAGAGGGGGTGTGAAGGAACCCTCTTCCTGAAGGGTGAACATGTTAAAGATAATGGGAAAGTTTGGGAGCAGTGATAGGGATTCAACTGGATCCAACTGCCGTTGTGCTCCAGCCGGCTCAGAGAGCAGGAGGAACAGGGTCCTTTGACATTACCTGGTGCTCTGGGGTTTTTCTGGGTGCTGCTACAGCTCCAACACCTCTTGGATGATCCCACAGGCCTGACTTGGAGCTCCAGCCAGTGCAGCTCCAAGCCCCATTTCCAGCTGCTGTCCTCTCCTCCATCCCTGGCTGTGGAACAGGACTTATGGACATCACAGAGCAGCATCTGCTGAGAGGCACATCAGAGCTGGCTGCTGGAGGAATTCTGCAGAGCCATCCCTGGCCAGCCCTGGAATATCAGTGCAAAGCTCTGCACTCTGCTCTGCATCTTTTATCTGGTCAGGAGAGTGGGATTTGCTTTAACTGGAGCTGAGTCCTTCGTGGGAGCAGTCCCTACACTGGTCCATCACCCACCAACAAAACCACAGAGGAATCAAAGCTCTGTCCACTCTCACAGAACAGTTCTCTGCCGAATTCCCACCTAACCCGTGACCCAACATGATCCCAAGGTCAGTGTCCACTGCTTTCTGCAGCCTCTCCTCCATCCATAAACACCTTTACTCCCTGACCACACACTCCCCATGAGAAGTAGCAGGAAGCTGTCCACAGGTCCTTCATGGCCATTTGGGATACAGCAGCACTCCTGGCAGTGACTGACACTCCACTCCTGACCTGGAAAGCCAGCAAGGCTCCTCTTGCTGGATGAGCTGGATGTGGAGTGGCAGATGGACAGCAGTCACCTTTAATGGAATGGCACTGAGTCTGCCCAGGGTTTGCCCACATCAGGGTGCTGGTGCCAGGCATTCAGAGCTGTGACAGGGACAAACAGCAGGCCCGTGGCCAGTGTGAGGAGAAACAAGTGGTCCCCAAGGAGCTGCTGGGCTTGCAGAGTGCTTGTTTGCTCCAGCAAGGTGGATGCTTGCAAAAACCTTCATTTTAACCAGTGCAATTTCCTCACTGGCAGGAGCAAAAAAGGCAGTAACAGCAATAAACCCTCAGCCTTATTTTTCAAGTGTCTTTTTGAACAAGGGTTAATCAACAGTAAAATTAAGAGGCCCCTGGAGGGAGCTACCAGCAGCCCACGCTGACTCACAGCCCAAATTTACTGCAGCCAGAACTTCATTTGCATTTCCTCCCGCATGCAGAGAGGAGCAGGAACAGAAGAGGTTTGTAGGGAAAAGGGGTGGAGAGCAGGGAGGACCGGCGGCAGCGACGATGGTTTGGTTATAAAGAGCATGGGAGGAAAGAGAGGCAGCAGAGCAGCCCTCGGCCGGGGCGACAGCGCGGACAGGGATGGGCGACAGCGCGGCTGAGTCACTGCATTCCTCCATCGGGCTGCTGGGCATTTCCGCAGGTAGGGATCCACTGCTGGCGGGACACGGGCTTGGGACGAGCTTTCCGGGACACCCCCCTTTTCCAAGGGGGCTAAAGACGCTGTTTATCCGCAGGCTTCTCTGCCTGGGTAAAGCGTTTCTATCCAGAGATCCCTGCGCCTGCTTCGGCGGCCAACAAAATATTTGTGTTGGCTTCCAAGGGCTGGCCTGAAGTTCTGTACTTGTTCCACGCTGGGTGGGAAGCAAATCCAAACTTTTTCATAGTCATGGTAGTAAATCATCTCGATTTGGATGCAGTTTCCTCCCCTTTCCTTTTCCAGCCGTTCTCCCTGCAGCTCTGTTTTCCGCGTTCACTGCCTTTCATTTGCTCCTTCTTTGTGTTCCATCTTTCCGGATTTTTCGGCTGGTTTTCCATCAGCACAAGGCTGGAGGGATCATCTGCAGGGTGTATCTGTCTGTCTGCCTTTTGTATAACCGGAATAATGGATTTTACTTTTGCCTGGCAACAGGGGAGCACCTTCCAACACTTTCATACAATCCCAGAGTGGTTTGTGTTGGAAGAGACATTAAGGATGATCCAGTCCCATCCTCTTCCCAGGGCAGGAACACTTTCCAGAAGACTTGGTTGCTCCAAGCCCCATCCAACCTGGCCTTGATGGGAAGGGGCAGCCACAAGCTCTCTGGGCAACCTCAAATCATTAATTTCAAGTTTTTTCAAACCAGGCACCCAGAAAGAAGTGAGACCTTGGGCAAAAACCAAGTTATACTCCCCCAGCTCCTTCAACTTTACTATTTGCAGATCTTGTACTGTTATTTTCCCTTTGTTCCTTGCTCTGTCCACTCTGACTCTCTCCTGGGTTTTGGGCCAAGTTTACAAGCTCTTTGTGCTTCCCCCATCCCTGCCCCACAGGATCTCTGCTGTTGGCCGTGCATTTCTACAGCTCCCCCCGAGCAGCCCCTCTGATCCCCAGCACAGCTCTTGGAGTTCTCCTGCTGATCTTATCGGCTCTTCTGGCCTATGCAGGTAAGATCTGGGGGTGGCCAGGCTCAAGGCCTCCTCTCCACAGCTTTGCATGTCCAGGTCTGCTTTGCCCACAGGATACAAACCAT
Source organism: Grantiella picta (assembly GCA_013397955.1). Taxonomy (NCBI): domain Eukaryota; kingdom Metazoa; phylum Chordata; class Aves; order Passeriformes; family Meliphagidae; genus Grantiella; species Grantiella picta. The sequence continues at coordinate 334,089 of VZRM01004160.1, forward strand.
GGCAGCCTCGCTGGACGACTCATCCCCTCTCCTAGAGGAGTGTATTGTCCAGGGAAGCTGTGGCTACCCTTGGATCCCTGGAAGTGTCCAAGGCCAGGCTTGGAGCAGCCTGGGATAGTGGAAAGTGTCTCTGTCCATGGCAGGGGGTGGAACGGGATGAGCTTCGAGGTCTCTCCCAACCCAACCATGATTCTACGTCAGCACAGCAAATTTTTCCTCTATAGGCAAGAAAAGAAATCAATGTTTTTTTTAAACAAATGCTCCACCAGGATCTCAGAGTTATAACACACTGAACGTATGATTTCTCTCCCAGGCTTTCTGAGAGTGCTTTCAGCATCTTTGGATTGAAATGTCCATGGGTAAATGCCAAGAGACAATGCCTCTACTTATTGGAGAGAAAACAATCACTGCCTAGAGCAAAGTCCACACTTTCTAGAATGAATGTTGAATTATTTATTATTTGTAACTAGTAGCAGTGAGAACATGGAATCACAGAACCGTCAAATCACAGAATTGTTAAGGTGATTTGGAAAGGACCTTTAAAATCATCCACTCCATCTGTCAACCAGCACCATGGTCACCACTAAGCCATGTCCCCAAGTGCCACATCCATGTGTTTTTTGAACACTTCCAGGGATGGAGACTCCACCACTGCCCTGGGCAGCCCCGTCCAGTGCTTTAAAACCCTTTCCATGAAGAAATCTTCCCTAATACCCAGTCTAAACCTCCCCTGGCACAACCTGAGCCCATTTCCTCTCATCCTGTCCCTTGTTACCTGGGAGAAGAGACTGATCCCTCCCTCCATCCTCCTTCCAGGTAGTTGTAGAGTGTGATAAGGCCCCCCGAGCCTTCTCTTCTCCCGGGGAAATCCATCACCCAGCAGGACCTGTGCCAATCCATGCTCCGTAGTGATCCTGTTTCCCACCTTTCCTAACTCCTCCTTCCCACGTCCTGCTGTCTGAAATCACAGCCCTATCTCCATCTGTTCCCCAGGGATCCGGAGAAGCCTCAGGAATGCCTCCCTGCTGGTGTCCCTGTGCCTGACCATCTCAGCGTTCTGGTGCGGCTATGGAGTGATCCTCATCCTGGCAGGGCAGGGAGAGCTGGCTGACCCGGGGGATTTCCGCGATGCCATGGTGCCAGGCTTGGCCACCTTCACCCTGGCCCTGCTCCTGGTGGCCGTGGTGGGCTTCCTCTGTGGAGAGCCTGTCCTGGCCCTGGTGGCTGCCGCCGTGTCCCTCGCCAGTGCCCATGAGGTGGCCCTGCACTACAGCTCCTCCCTCGGCCCCTCTGCCGTGGCTTGCAGTTACCTGGTTGTCTGCTTGGTCGGGGGCTACTTTGCTCTGGGGAGGATCCTCTACTTCCTGACCAAAGGGAAAGTTGTCCTCTCCGGCACGGATCTTGCTGAGAAAAAGGCCCACGAGCAGAGCCGAGGCAGCAGTGGCAGCAGCAATGCCTTTGCAGCCCCCGGGCTGCTCCTGAACATGCTGTCAGCCTGTGTGTTCGGCTGCAGGCTCCTGGGGGTCACCCACAAGCTCTTCCTGGGCCACGTGCCCTGGCTGTGGGCAGCTGGCACCTACCAGATTGGCATCTGCGTGTTGTCCTACCGTGCAATGGATATTCTCATGGCCACAGCCTTTGGCTTCACTTCCATCCTCAAATTCGCTGGAGGTTATTGCCTCCTGTACCCCGTCTGGCAGTCAGAGGAGCCATCTTTCCCTACCCCATTCCTGGTGGTTTTCTCCATTCTTTTTGCTGTCTTGGCTCTTTTTCTCTCCCTTCAGAGCCCTGTGGATGGCCTGTACTTGCTGGTTTTTGTCTCCTACTGCATTGCCTTGGCTTGCAGTCCCAGGGGGTTTTTTGCAGGTGGCCCCCAAGGTGTGGCTGTGGCCATTTTTGTGGCCTCAGCCTTGGTGACTCTGATTCACCTGTACAATGTGAAGGCGACGGCCAAGATCCCGACAGGGAAAGGTGCTGTGAAGGCTCTCCTCGCTCACAGCAGCTTCCTGAAGCTCCGGGAAGGGCAAGACCTTCACGCTCCCTACCTGGGCTATTCTAAGTATGCCGATGCAGAAATCCTTGCCTATGCCTGCAGCGTCCTGGCTTCTTTTGCCCTAACAACCCCAGGAGACCCCCAGGCTCCTCTTGCCACCGTTGTCATTCCATGGGTAGTGGTAGCTGGCGGGATCCTGAAGCTTCTGGGCGGCTCAGTGGCCTTTGCCCGGGGTAAAACCCTGGAGAGCAGTGCCTTCATCCTCTACTCTATCATGTGGATCATCTGGGGCCTGACAAGGTATGGTGACCTCTATGGCACCACCAGAAGCTTCCACGCAGCCGTGGGCATCGTTGCCTTCATGCTCTTCAACTGCTTCATTATCTTCTGCTCGCTCTTCCTAAACATGGCCTGGTTCTTCTACTCCCTCACATTCATGCTCATCGCTGTCAGCTTCCTGCTGGATGCCATCCATGCTCTTCCCGCTGGATATGACGTCGCTGCTACCATCATCTTTGGGCTGAGCAGCTTTTACTGCTTCCTGGCTGCCCTTTCCAGCAGCACCTTTGAGGGCTGCTGCTTGCCCTTGGGGAGGCCCATGGTGCAGCTCAGTGGTGTCGGGGCAGGAGCGACCAAGTGCCTTCACCTGCCTGCCAGGAAAGCTTCCTCAGTCAAGAGAATTGCAGGTAAGGGGGAAACAGAGGGCGAAATGTGGGGATGGAGGGGAAATTCTGGGAGGCTGTGTAGCAGATCACTCTTAAAAGGACATTCTTCCAATCAGAGAATCACAGATGGTTTGGGAGGGAAAGAACATCAAAGCCCATCTTGTTCCATGGGCTAGGACACCTACTGTCCCAGGTTGCTTTAAGCCCCATCCAATCCGATGTGGATCCAACCTTGATGTGGAAACCAGGATAAAGTGGTGACATTTTGGTGTGGGCCAAGTTACAGGAGTCATGAACTAGGTGGAGCAGTGAATTCACTGCTGCTTCCTGCATCTTTTCCCATCTGGTCTGAGATCCAGGAATCCTCCAGGCTGCAGCTACCACCCAAAGCTTTGTACATAGAAAGCAGAGCAAATGCTTGGTCCTTGCTCTCTCCACCTCTGGCCCAGAACCCCCTAAATGCCAGATGTCCCCTTGGAAAATGCACTGCCAGAGCTGGGAAAAGGAGATGAGAGCACCAGATTGGCAGTGACAGCTCTGCCATGGCAATTACAGCCCCTCACCTGTCACTCAAGGACTTGTGCCCTGTTCCCATTCCAACAGATATCCTGAGGAACGGCGGGACCTGTGGCATCCCCACGGACACCGTGTATGTGCTGGTGGCTGCCTGCAACCGGCCTGATGCTGTGGAGAAAGCTCACCGGTGAGTCCTGGCAGAGCTGCCAGAACCTTCTAGAGCTCAGAGCTGCTACTGAGCACTGGCTACAGCACCCAGTGAGAGCAAGGCAGTGCAGCCTCAGTGGGAACAGCAAGGTGGGGAAAAGATCCAGGTGAGGAAAGGAGAGGACCGAGCTGGAGTTGTTTTCTGGAATACTGAAGGCTGATGGAGCCAGGTAACTTGGACACCTCAAGAAACCCAAAGAAGTGGCAAATGGGGCAGGAGGTTGTTGTATGTATTTGTAGGTACAAATTGTCACAACAAAACACCTCTGGTGACAACAGACTCTTGCTGTAAGCTGGGACTGCTTATACGGGTGAACTTCCTTAGAACTTGGGCTGTTGGGATTTTTACCCATCACTACACAAGAAGTTCAAGCCTTGATTTGGGATAGACATTCCTGATTGGGAATAGTCATTAATGTCCCTTTCTGTCCAGTCAGGTGTTGAACAGTCCTACTTTTACTCCAGACTGGTGACCTGGGGCAGAGCCTACACACTTTGTCTGAGCTCTAGACCTCCCCAACAGTTTATTTTTCTGGAAATTGAATCCCCATTTATGTTCCAGGCTCATCTTTTCCTGCCTTGTTTCCAGGTCCAAGCGCCAGGCTCAGGATCGCCCCATGTCCCTTTGGATTTCCAGCCTAAAGCAATTGGAACCTGCCAAGCATTTGTTCTCACCCCTCCTCTGGGACTTCATGGAAGCTGCCTGGCCATCTCCCATTAGCTTGGTCATCCCCAGAGGTGAGGAAATGCTGTTGATTCCAAGCTCCCTGGAGAGCTTTCGATTTGAAATTCCTAAAACTGTGAATCCCTGCAACGCCAGGTGTTCCATGGATATTTCTGGTAAGATCATCGTGTTTGGAGTGATGCACCTCTCTAAGTGCCGTGTGACTCTGCTTGGTGCAGGTGAATGGGTGGATTTCCTGGGAATGAAGGACTCTGCTAAATATGTTGGAACCCCTCAGAGCGTGGCCATCCGCATCCCTGACTGCTCTGTCACCACCCACCTCATTGACCTGGTGAGTCAGAGCACCTCTGGTGACCAAACCCCTTCTTGGAGAAGGGCTGGGCTCTGCAGGCAGCTGGGAGGGATTTTATTGCAGCAAAGAGGGAAAAAGGAGCAACCACCAGGTCAGGAAGCCAGAAAAATGCTGTTAACAGACATGGTTTCGTTTCCAGTGAAGAGCACTGTGGGAAGCACAGGCTTCTCTGAGGCCAGAATAACTTCAGAAGGTGCAGAGAGGGGCCAGAGGAGCTGTGATTCTCTGCTTGTTCTAGGACAGACATTGTAGGTCTTTGGCTGGGAAACAAGATGTCATTTCATGGCCACCATCCCTAAACCCAAATTTGTCAGAGTTGGTCGCTCAAACACAGTTTGGTGGGACTGCAGTTGCCTACAAAGTAGGTGCCTCACCTGGGTGAGCCACACTGAGCTCTCTTCAGAGTCACAGCTGCTCACAGGTGAAGTTCAGAGCTCAAGTCACCTATTTTATCCTAAAAATCCTGCTCCTGCTCAGAGCTTTGAGTCCTGATTTTCTGTCACCAGGTTGGCCCCATTGTGGTCACATCAGCCAACCCAACAGGAGAGGCCGACACGACCCACCACAACCAAGTGTATGCCAAGCTGGGAGATAAGGTAACCAAGAGATGTGGGCATGGAAAAATGCTACCACTTTTTCCAGAAAGAAAATTGTATCAGGAGGAAGGAAGGGAAATTCCTGATGGTGCCAGGAATATGAGAAAGCATCTAATTTTAAAAAATGTCATTGACACTTCTCACATTGGCATCACAGGGAAAAAACCATTTTAAAATACAGAGCTTGGTGGGGACCAAAATTCTTCTGCTTTACACAGTGTAATTATGGCTTGGCAACGTGAGTTGGTTCATATTCCAACATGGGATGGTAGAAGCAATAAAAAAATTCCTTCTTTCTTACAAGCAATCAAATCCTGATGCCTGAATGTGCCAGGGTGCCAGCTGGCATTGGGCTGTGAGAACTCAGGGATTCCCATCTAAAGCTGGGGCTGGTCTAAGACTAGTGCCATGCTCCAAAGTATTCCTGGCTTGTAGAGATTTCATGGAAGTGCCATGGTCATGGCCTTTCATTGTCTTCCATTGGTTTAGGTTGGATATCAGGAAAAGGCTCTTCCCCAGAGGGTGCTGGCACTGCCCAGGCTCCCCAGGGAATGGGCACAGCCTGAGGCTGCCAGAGCTCCAGAGTGTTTGGAAGGGTGGAATTGTTGGCGTGTCCTGTGCAGGGCCAGGAGTTGGATTGATGGTCCTTGTGGATCCTTCCAACTCAGAATGATTCCATGATTCTACGATTTCACTACTGAATTCTGAGGGTTTTACATTTTATATCTTCATGGCAGCTTTAAACAAGAGGTGGTACAAATCTTCAACCTCTAACTCCTCAAAAACCAAAAATTCATACGCTTTTTTTTGTGGGTGGGACTTCTCCAGAGCTCCTCAGCTGGTGTAAACCTGTCTGTGCTGTGCCACTGACCTGCACCCCATAGAACTCTCCCTGTCTTTGCTTTGAGGTTTGTTCATTCAAATCCAGCGTTGGTGTCACTGCAGTGGGGCGAGAAGTAGCAATATTGCCTTTGATCAGAATTATTTGCTGTCAAGAGGGAAAACTCTCTTTTCCCAAGTGCCTGAGGGGAATTTGGTGTGGAAATCTGTTGGTTTTAGGTAGATGCAGTTCTTTGTGGCGGGCCTTCTCCAGAGAACATTGCCTCTACCGTTGTGGACTGCACCAAGATCGACAGTGGGAACATTGGATTCTTCCGAGTCGGCATCATCCCCAAGTCGCAGGTAAAGTTCAGCTGGATTTTATCTCCACTTCCTTTCTCCATGGAGTGGGTTTCAACCTGGGAGTTCCTAGCTCTAGAGGCAAAGTCTGTGATAGCACAAGGGGTTATCCCAGGGTGGTGTGAGGGACAAGAGCAGAGCTCCACAATTCTCTGTCCTGATCCTGCTCCAGAGCTCCATCACACCTCTGGATAGCTAGGGAGTGGGCAAGGTGAGGCTGATTCATCCATGGAAAGGGCTGTGAGATCCAGGGTCACAGACCTCCAGGGTCTCCCTTTACACCTGTTCCAGGGGCCTCTGAGCACTCAGAAATGGTTTGTGTCATCCCGAAACTGAGCCAGACACTTGAAAGAGAAGATCTTGTGGAAGGTGTCCCTGCCTATGGGGTACCTTTAAAGGTCCCATCCACCTCATGATTTTATGATTCTCTGATTATTTTAACAGCTGGAGAAGAAAACAGTGATCTCCCCTAATTATTACCCCACTCCTAGCTGTGTTTCCTCATTGCAGGTGCTGCAGATCCTGGAGCAGGTGCAGAAGAAACACCTGGTGGTCCCTAACAGTGGCACTTGCCCCACAAAAGGTCGGGAAGAACTCCGTGCTGTGCCCAACGGGGTGAGCACAGCTGCCTTGGCAGAGCCAGGGCTGGATCCCAGTCCCGATTCTGGCCGTGAGCATCACACCCGCTTCTGACTCCAGCAGCTCCGTGCTCACCAGGACATCATCTGCTGGAAAATGCCATATCGGCCAAATTGGGGAATGGGAGAGGCTTCCCTGCTGCAGGGGTGATTCATTGTCTTTCTATGGATACTGCTCACATATCCCAGTGCGGTGCTGCCCTACAAACCACAGGCACCCAGCAGGAACATTTTCCCTTACGGACGCTGCCAGCTTTCCCTGGAGATCAGTCACGACCAAAGCAAGTGTTCTTTTGGTGCCAGGCTGGCCCCAGGGTTACAGAGCTTTATCCCTGTCACTGGGAGGGAATTCCTTGGATTTGGGGCATGGAGTGAGGTGAAGTGGTGCAGAATTACGTGGTGGGGGAAAAACTGCGTGAAACTTGAATCACACAGATTTATTTAGGTGGGAAAAGACCTTTCAAGTCCTTGAGTCCAGCTATCCCCCCAGCACTGCCAAAGCCATGGCTGACCCATGTCCCCAAGCGCCACACCATGTGGGAGAGGAGGAGGGATGTGTCCAGGTGCTGCGTTGGTGGATCTGATGGACTTGGCAAAGTGTGGGCTCAGGAGCTGAGGGTGTCTCCTGCCAGGTCCTCTTCAGAATGGAGCTCACCTATTTGTGATCCTCACTTTCCTCTGCTGGGAGAACCCAGCCCTCCCAAGAAATGCCATGACCTGAGATGCCATTTCTGTATTTCACAGTCAGTGTCAGGGTGGAGTTCCCGTTTGGATGACTCTTATATCCTTAGAGGTGCTGGAGCTTTAGGGAAGACCCTTCCTTCCCATGTTCTACTGAGTATGAATTTCAGGAGAGCAATCTCCGTGTGTTTGAGGAGGCCAGGAGCTGGTCTCCTGCCTTATAGCCCAACTCTTCCCATGTCATGGCGTGTTTCCTCCAGAGCGCAAATTCCATAGGATCAGAAAAAGGAATTCCAGCCACTCCAGGCAGTTATTTGTCTTCGCCAGGGGCCCAGCTTCTCTGCAAACTCTTGAAATACACGGAAGGAGTTGGAGAAGTGCTCACCTATGACCTTACTGCCATCACCAGGACATGGTGGGACGGCTCCTGGAGTGTAGGAATTATTTCTACTGGACTTTTTAGGAAGGACAGGCAGTGTGGAGTGGTGGCAGCTGACCAGGAGGAGTTGGGAAGGAGTCTCAAACCTTTGTGACGAGTTTTCCTTGGCAAACACTGCAGTTATGGCTTCTTCTGCCTCCAAAAACTGCTGATCTTATTCTCACCTGACTCAGGTGCAAGGTGCTGATCAAACTCCAGCTGAAACCAATCCATTGATCATTGATTTCACCTGAAGTTGTGCTGAAATTTAAGAATAAATGTGGTGCAGTTGGAGGAGCTCAACCTCCATGAACTCTGGCAAAATTCCCCTCAGCTTGTCCTCACAGAGCTGGCTCTCTTCCTGCAGAGAAAATTCCAGAGAATTCAGTGTGTTCAATAATTTTGCTGGTCTACTTCCTGTATCTCCTTGGAGTTTATTAAAACTGGTTTTTAGAAAGCAATAAAGTATTTTCAATGAACAGATCTCACCCAGGGCTGTGAAATCATCTGTGGCCAGAGCCTGACAAAATCCTGTGGGCCAATGGGTTCTGGATGTTGGGGTTCCTGGCCATGCAGGATCCAAGCAGGATCTTAGGAGGGAATCAAACTGGGACACTTCCAGGGTGGGGAAGAGGAGAGAGGGAGAAAATAACTCCTCACGGCAGCCCCTGGTGCCAGCTGATTAACACCAGGGCTGAATTTCGCCCCCTCCATCAGTAGAAAAACCCTATAAACACCAAAATCTAAGGGAATGTGGAAAGAAGTGGGAATTTGGAGAGGTGCTGAGGCATCACAAAGCCTTTTGGTGAGGGAAAAGTGCCCTGGTTTAAATATAGCAGGGGTGCTGCTGCCCTGTGCTGCAAACAATGAATTTGTAGTGTGGCACAAATTGAAAGTGGCTCAAAAAACTCTGTTCTTCACTTGACACTTCATCTGGGTTCATTTTTCCTCTTTCTTTCCATATTTTTTGGTTTTTACTCACGGAAAATGTTGGTTTCAGTCTCAGGACACTGGGTGAAGCATTTCTCACTCTGCTCAAGTGAGACAAGGAGAGGTTTCATTTCAGGCTTGATTTTACGCCACCCACAGCTCTCCTGCATACCAGCAAACTGGAAAGGAACAGTTCAGGGAAAAGGAGATTTAAATGGGATCTTTCAGTTAAATCGAGGCAAAAAAATATTTCTACTGTTTCCACAGTTTTCCCAGCATGTAAAGGGAAGCAAAAGATTTTTGAAGAGAACTGGAGAGAGGAAAAAAGTTGCTGTTGTGTTAAGTGGCAAATCCAAAACACTTCAGTCAGAAAGGGCTGAGAGAAACATTTGAATATTTGGGTACATTTGCAGAAAAATCACAGATCAAATCTATTTTGGGGTATCAACAAGAGTATTTTCATCACTTAAAGTGGAGGTTATGGTCACAAAAGGTTGTCCAGGCCTCCTCAAGGGAGACCCTCACTGAGCCCTTCTGGTGCTGCTCCTCTCCTGTCCTGCTCAAGGGGAAGGAACCTCTCCATTCCCGTGTTCCAGATAAGAGGAGCAGAAGGGGACATGGCGTCCTCAGAGAGAGAAAACCAGAAGAGACTTCTGTGAAACCAATTTTGGTTGCATTGTCAATGTCTCGGAGATCTTTAGGCCTGAAAGGTCACCCTGGGAGACAAAAGTGCCTCATGAATGGGGCTCTTTGTGAGCCAGCCAAGGCTCCAATCCCACTGGGGTTGGAAACAACCCGGGAAGAAGGGCTGTCCCACCTTCCCTCTGCCCTTTGTGGAGTCTAGACATCCGTGTCAATGGAAAAAGATTAAAAAGGGATGTAAAAGAAGTGTATTTTCCAGTGGCAGGAAAAAGCCAGCTCACCCTTCGAGAATAGAGCAGTGCCATAGGGACAGGAACTGAGTCAGTGCCATCGCCCAGGTCGTGCTGGTGGAGTGGGTGCGCCCGGCTGGGGTGGGCAGAGCGCTTCCGAGGGGAAGGGCGGCTTCCCAACCACGGCTGGAGCCACACCAGCCCAGCAGAAATCCTGGGATATGGGCAGGAATGTCCCTTGGCCACTTCCAACCTATGGAAATGCCAGGAATGGGGAACTCTGGAGGGTGGGAAGGTCCAAATCGATGATCTTGGAGATCTTTTCAAGACCTTAGCGAGTCTATGGTTCTGTGACTCTCGGGTTCCTTTCCCTGAAGAGTCAAAGTCCGGCTACGGCTTGGGATGGGGTATGGAGTGGAGGAAAAGGCAGGAATAAATTGCTGCTTAATTGGGTGATCTTCAGTCAAAGCCAAGCCCCGTGATCTTGGCAGGGTTGAGGGCACAGCTCCTGCAAACATGGCATGCAGCGGGTTCATGTCACGCTCACCTCGGGTTCATGTCACACTCACCTCATTGCATTCTTCCTGCTGCTCCTCCCTTTCCCAGCAACAGTCTGGGGTTATTCACGCAAAATCATCAGATAGTCAGCTCTGTCAACAACAAAGAAACGCCACATATCAAAATCCCGGGCCAGATTCTCCACAAAACACAGCTGGGATTTAGCACCTGAGAGTGGCTGAGCTGTGGTGTCCAGCTGGACAACCTGGTCTAGAGCCATCCTGCAGTCCCCACATTCCTGCCAGAGGGATGGCTGGGTGACAGCAACTGGGCCCTGAACCAGAGCAGAAAATAACTCTTAAATCCAGAACTGCAGATTGTTTTGGGTTGGAAAGGACCTCAAATCTCATCTCGTTCCACCCCCTGCCATGCACAGGGTCACCTTCCACTATCCCAGGTTGCTCCAAGCCCTGTCCAACCTGGCCTTGGACACTTTGCCATTTGCTGCACATCTCCCTCGTTGTGAGTCCTGGCGCTCCTGGGAGCTGCCTGCTCTGAACAGCAACAGAGAACTTACGTCCCTTGGGAACAAATGGATTCTGTACAAAGTCTTGGAGGAAAAAGCAGCTTTCCAGAAATTGAGTTTCTTGAGACTTAACGATAATTAATGGGATTAATTAAATCCAGTTGTGACTCCATCATGTTCCTTCCCCTCTGATTTGAAGACTTCCATCCCCTGTTTTTGCAGGACACTGCCAGCTGGGACTGAGAGAGGAAAGGGTCTGTGGGAGCTGCATCCTTGGGCAGACACTGGTGGGTTTATGGGATCACTGTCACCTCAGTGCCAGTGGATCCCGAGGGATAACAGAGCAGTCAGGGCAGGGGGTCCTGTGGGGCTGGATGGGGAGGTCTGCCCTGAACATCCAGTTCAGCAGCTCTAATAAATACCTTGAGTGACAATCTTGTGTTCAAAGGCTCGGCACTGTCAGTTCTTGTGAGAACTTTTCATTCCTTCCTGGAAAACACAGAGATCTCAGTCACGGTGTTATCTCTTTCTAGATAGCAAAACCCAGGAATTTCCGCAAATTCTTCTGCTCTGGCCGTGAGATGGATGTCAGGGTGGGGACAGTTGGGCTGAGAGAGCTTCATCTGTCCCCACAGCTGTGGAACAGAGTCACTGAGGTCCGTCCATGGTCCAGGCACATCTGAGGAACCTCATGTTCTCACATCCTGCTGCAGAAGAAGGTTTTTTGATCTTCTCTCTGCCTTGGCTCTCTGCAGTTCCCAGGGTAACAGGGGTTCAGGGTTCCATCCCAAATTTAGAGACATCCACTGGTTTCTCTTGGTCACCCAGGTTACCCAGAACCAAAATACAGCACGTCATAAGAGATTTTCCTCCTGAGCACCCTCCTTCCCACACCCCATTTTTCACATGACCCACCCAGCAGGAAGTAGCATGGGCTGTTTCTATGGTGTTTACTGTTCCGTGAGGAGGTTCAGTAAATCCCCAATTCCAAATTCCTTCTCTGGCATGGCACCAGTTACTGGAAATGCTACAACCCCTTCCTCTTTGACCTGCCATGTATCACTGCTGGTTTACACCACAAAATCACTCTCTTATCTGCCGAGTTAATGTGGACTCAGGTGGTCATTCCTATTGCTGTGGATTCCAGCATGACCCTGTGCACTCAGTGAAAATTCCTTAGAGGACCAGGATGTGCCCAGGTTTCTTTTCAAGAATTCTTTAGAACCTGCAGGGTGGATGGGTACCAGCAGCACTGACCCTACCTGACCACACTCACCTTATCTCCTCAAAATTCCCCGAAGTCCCCAAACCACCTCTGGCATGCTGTGCCTGCAGCCTTCCCAAGGCCCCTGTTGTCCCACACTGGGCTATCAGATCCTACATGACCCAAGGGGTCCCACAGATCCCCATCCCCCTCCTTCCCAACCCTACAATGGCTCCAGGCCCTCCTTGCCTTGCAAAACCAACCGAGTCCTAATTGGAAGCACAAGAGTCTCTTCTGGGAATTAGAAATGGCAAAAGAAGTGAGGAATAAGGAAGGGATAAGGGAGGAGCAGGTGTGGAATCTTGCTGTTGTTTTGGGAGTGAAGAAAAAACCAAGTCCAGATGGCTGGACTGGTGATCCTTCCAACCTCAATGTGTCCATGATTCCATGACCACTGGGACATGGGATACAGGCTCTTTGGCCACAGAAACAGCTCAGCTGGGCTTTCCGTCTCATGGTGATCCTGTTCTCCATCTCACTTCCAAGGTCTTGCTCTTGTGAATCAAAGGAAGGCGCAGCCTTGTCCAGCACTCTTCATTGCTAAACCTTTGATGTGAACCACAGCAGCTCCATGGGTTCATCACTGAGCAGCCTGGCCCTGGCCCTGCCCATGGAGGCGTGGAATGAGTTGAGCTTTAAGGTCCCTGCCAACCCAAACCTGTCTGGAGTTTTGGGAATGCTGAAATGGGTTTTGTACAGCAGAGGGTAGATCCTTTGAGGCTGCCTTGTCTGCAGTGCTACAGATTTTGGAGATTTTTTGAACTTTCTGGACTTGCTTTGCCCAGTACAATTCCTCTTTTCCCTTGAGGAAGTGAGTCCCACAAGGCTCCTGGTGGATGAGAAGGAGTTGGTTGTGTACATGTCTTCACAGCTTGGTTTTTTCCTGCTACTCTGCACGAAATTATGTTTAAATTGATAAAATGCAAATTCACGGAGCTGTGACCTCACTGCATCCAGGAAGATGTATTTTCTTGCCTCATAAAATTATCAGACAAATAAAATTATCAGACAAATAAAATTATTTGATCAATCCATGAAAAGAAACCCCAAGAAGAAGGAAGGAGACAGGTATGGGCAGGGCAGAACCAAAACCAGATAGCGCTGGCCTGATGTGAGGCAGCTCCGGGAAGGAAGGCACCAACTCCTGACCTGGGAAGGACTTTCTTATTTTTAGACCTAGAAAGGACTTCCTTATTTTTAGACCAAACCATGACTGGTGAATGCTTCCAGCTGAGAGCCCAGCAAGAGGATGAGTTGGTTCTCTGTGCCAAGACAGAGATGGAAATCCGGTTCTCTGGAAAGCTGAGCTGAGCAAATCCTGCTTTCCTGAGAAAGGAGGCACCTCAGAGGTGGTGGTGCCCAGAAGTGCTGTCACCCTCCATTGATCCCTTGGTCCCAGAGCAGGCCTGGCCAGGGAGGGCTGGATGGTCGTCCCTCAATATTCCCTTCACAGGCTCCAGCATCATTGCTGGAGCAGAGATGGAATGTCCTGCATCCCACTGACGTTGGTGCAATTTAATTCCTTGAAAATGTGAACCCTCAGTTTTGCACCAGCTTTTTTCACCAGTGTTTCTTTTAATAAAATAATTAATAAAGTAATGTGATATTACCTAGAGCCTCCTCTCCCACCTCTGCTTCTGCACCTCCTTCCCTTTCCCGTCTGACTGCACACACAAGGGCTGCTCCTCCCTGCCACACCCGAAAACAATTTCGTTGGAGCTCAGCTCACTTTGGAGCAAACACCAAGATGAGAAGGGGGAAATGAATAAAACTGCCCCGGGAGAGATTTAGGGACAAATATGACAAGGTTTGCATCCTTTACCCCTGACTGTGGTTGACATTGCTGCTTCTCATTGGGAAATGAGCTTTCCCCATTGGGAAATGAGCCTTCCCCATTGGGAATGAGATTTCTCCAACGAGTAGCTTAACGGAAAACACAAGAGGCGTTAAAAATTAGCAATAATTCTGATGAAAGGCCCCTGTGTTTGGAGAGCCTGACTGAAGGAATTGGCGGCTCCTGTTGTTGATCTAAGGGATGTGTGTTTATTTCCCTCTAAACTTGCAGAAACACTGGCAGAGGCTGTCAAGACCTGAAGTATTTACTTGGGAAGAATGGTGGGAATCGGACAATGGAGATGTTGCTCCAGCTCCCAACTCTCTTGTGCTGAGTTTGTGTGTCAGTCTCAGCGTGGTGCTGCTCTCTCCTGTGGGGGTGGGGATCAAAGCCATTTTCCAGCCTAATTTGTCCCTGGAAGTGCTCAGAGCCTACTAATGAATTCCACCCTATGGAATCCATGGCTAAAGTGGCAGAGTCAACAGCATAAGCAAAGAACCCCAGAATTATTTGGGTTGAAAGGGAACTTAGAGATCATCTCCTGCCATGGGCAGGGACACCTTCCACTGTCCCAGGCTGCTCCAAGCCCTGTCCAACCTGGCCTTGGACACTTCCAGGGATCCAGGGGAATCTCCAGTATATTCCTACTGTGAAAATGCCTGTTTGTTAAAAGGCTGTGAACTGCAGTATTTCACAATAACATTCATTCTTTGCTGTTTATCTGGGATTTACCGTGATCTCTCAACAAGCAAATCTTTGCTCCACAGCCTCCAGTGATGTTGGTCAGAAGTTCCCAACATTCCCAATGTTTATGCAAGGCACAAATAATGTGATCCAGTGGAAGGTGTCCCATGGCAGGGATTGGGAACTGGGTGATCATTGCGATCCCTCCCAGCCCAAACCATTCTGGGATTCCATGATTGCTTCAAAACTGTTTTTGAAGGGAAATAATCCTCTTTATTTAGCAGCAACACTGAAAAATCAAATTTGTTTCCTTCTTTGCAGCAAGGAGGGGTGGGAGCTTATTCCTTGCACAAACTGATTGTGCAGTTTACTGTGCTAAATAAAAACCTCTGTTTTTCCTTTATATCACCTGATGGTGGAAAACAGGTGCAGAGCAAACACCTCTGACCCATAATTACTCCTGAGTCACCAGAACACTCATGAGACGCAAATGCCAAAGTGAGCAGCCCAGACTATGGTGAATGTTTGGGTTTTTTTTTTTCCTCTAACATAATTTGTTTGCCTTCTTATTCAGTAAATCATAAAAACTCAATTAGTCCATTAAATTTTACACCCCTGTCTGTCAGCTGCCTGTAAGTACAAACAGTTTATTGATTTCTTTGTGCTCTGCTGGGAGGGATTCTTTGCATAAGCACCTTGTAAAAGGAAATACTGATCCTGGCTCTCCCCGGAATGAAGCCATGGTTTGAAACTCCTGTAATTTTCTTATCTTGCTGCACTTACAGCACAAAATCTGGATTTGTCATAGCTCTGGTTGGAATCTGTTTCTATTTTCATCTCTGATTTCCAATCACGGTGCTCTCCAGTGCTTTCCTCAAGGGCTGACACATCAAATGCCCCATTTACCTTCTACAGAGCTCCAGGGGTAGCTCGTCCATCCTTGCCTGGATTTACCAAATCCTGGCTGTTTGGTGTGGGCAGTGAAGGGGCAGCTGGGGAACTCCACGTCCTTCTCTGGAGCTGACACATCCCATGGCACCAACATGGAGATGCTCTAACACAGTCCCAGATCACAGGTCAAGAAGTGACCTTTTCCTCTTTCACTTTCCTGGGATTTTTTTCCTGTTCCTGCAGTTTTTAGCCAATATTAACAAACCTCACTTGCTCAGGAAGTTCAAGTCGTTTTTCAAGCATTAAGGTATTTAAACATGAGAGGAGTTCCGTGTTGTGGGACTTCACCACATGCCTTACAGTTAAGCCTCTGCTGGGTGGTGATGAACCTCAGCTGGCACTTAAATCCAGTCATTAAATAAGTGTTTATCACACAGCCATGGAATGGTTTGGCTTGGAAGGGACCTTAAAGCCCATCCCATTCCAGCCCCTGCCATGGGCAGGGACATCTTCACCAGCCCAGGTTGTTTAGCTGTGCTAAGGTATGTGCAGGGAGGAGAGCCTGAGTAAATTCCACTTCCAGATGCTGGCACGGGCTGGGAAACCACAGGAGGATGGGAATGCCCAGCTGTGCCCGAGTGGGTTTGCAGGGTCAGGAGGCTGCGGGGTGAAGGGCAGCCCTGTGTTCCATCCCAGGAACAGCTGCCAAGGACCTTTGACTGGGAGTTTGGGGAGCTGCTTGAATGAAACAACATCCGTGACCTGGAGAAAGAGCAAAAGCTGCTATTTCTGGTGACTTCTGAGTGCAAATGGAATGGCAGCACCAGCTGGACAACAACGGCGGCGCCAAAGCAAGCCAGGGCTGGAGTTGGTGTTGACATGTCAGCAACGAGGCGTGGGAGGAATCCATCCCCAGAGCTCCCAGATTTTGCTGCCCAGCTCCCACAGCAGTAGGAAGAATCCAGCCCCAGGGCTCCCAGATTTTCCTGCCCAGCTCCCACAGCATTGTTGGGTGAGCAGGTGGGATGTGGCCTGAGGGAGAATTCCGTGAGCAAGATGCTCCAAAACATGATAAGAAGGAAGAGAAGGGAAAGGTCTTGTCCCCTGAGAGGAGGGAGTGGGACTGTGGCTGTGCTAGGGAATGATCTCCCTGCCCACAGCAGGAGGGAGGTGAGGGAACAACGGTAGGGAACTGGCAGAGATCTCCCACTTGGACACTGCCTCCAGGATGGGAAAAACACTACAGAAAACCACAATCTGTCACGCACCTCGCAGTGTTTTGAAGCCTTCGGCTCTAACTCATTGTTTCCTTTGTTGAGGTTTGTGTTTAGCGAGTGAATTCCCTCATCCCTGGCTCCCCCTGGAGCTTGTTTGCTTTGGGAGAGAGGGAGGTTCTGTTCTCTGCTCTTGGCAGAAACTTCTGCTCCTCCACAGCACCTAACCTGGGGATAAGGGTGGGGACAGCCCTGGGGCAGCAGCACTCAGCCAGGGGCCAGGTTTGGAATGAGATGATCCTGAGGATCCCTTCCAACCCAAGCCATTCCGTGACTCTCCAAACCCTCGGCAGCCCCCAGCTTGACCATGGATGTTCACAGATGTTCCTTTACATTTTCAAGGAATTGAGTGCTCTGGGATGAGCTGGAGACTCACTTGGGCCAAGGAAGGAATGGCTGGGAAGGTGCCAGGGAAGGAATGGGGTGAGTGATTTGCTATAAACCCCCTGTCAGAATGACACCTCCCAGTGTTTATTCCTTCCCCTGCTGTTTAGTCATGGAGCTTTGCCATTTTGGGAGGATGAAGAGCTCAATGGGGATCAAAGAAAACTCAAAGCCTTTCCTTATGTTCCAAAAAGAGGATTTATTTAGTGGGTTTTGAACTTTAAAATACATAGATCTGAGTGTTGTGGAGAGGGATGCTCAAGCAACCATAACATTCACAGTCCAATGCACTCCAGAAATGCAGGAGCTCTGGGAATTCCCACAGTAAAGCATAAGCTCCTGATCCTGCTGGCACTCCTTAGGCAGCTCTCCCAGAGATTCCAGGCACTTACTGGGGATAAAGAACAAATCACTGCAGAAAGCTCCCAGGAGAGGCCCCAGGTGGGGAAGTGCTGCACTCCCGAGGAGGTAAGAGCAGGATAAGAGAAGGAATGCCTCTCCCAAGGCCATGTGCTCCAGCAAAACATGGGACACTTCATGTTTTTAGGGAGAGCAGATGTTGTTCCTATGCTCAGGGAAGGTTCCTTCAGTTCAGACCGCTCTGTTCTTTGCCCTTTCGAAGATCTGCATCACTTTTCCTGCTGGGATGCAGCCTTCCCGCACGATGGTGATGCCACCTTTGCAGAGGGAGAACAAACAAGTCAGGACAATCCCCAAAGGGGCACAGAAATGAGTAGAAAGGAACATCTTGCACCAGCAAAGCCACTCAAAACAAAGTTGTGTGGAAGGACCAGAGACTTGTCAGAAAGTGAAACCACCAACGAACACTGACCTCACACTTTGTTCAAGGG
This sequence comes from Grantiella picta, assembly GCA_013397955.1. Classification (NCBI taxonomy): domain Eukaryota; kingdom Metazoa; phylum Chordata; class Aves; order Passeriformes; family Meliphagidae; genus Grantiella; species Grantiella picta. Next base: position 352,027 of record VZRM01004160.1, read on the forward strand.
TTCGGTTTCCCACTAATGAATCCCTCTCAAATGTCAGCCCAGAGCCACCCAGGACACCTCAGTGTGTGCTGCAGACAAGCTCCTGTACCACCCTCATGGTGGTCCCACCACTCCTTCCAGCAAAAACTGGAAACCAAACCTTCCTTCCAGCAACACCAAACCCTCCTTTCCAGCAGCACCCACCCTCCTTCCAGCAGCACCAAACCCTCCTGCCAGCAGTGCCCACTCTCCCACTTGGAATGTTTCCACCCTGATTTTCCTTGCACAGCTGTGCTTGTCCTCCTGTCTTGTTCTCTGTCAACGCAGAGATCCTCCAGGGACATCTTTTGTTTCCTTCTCTTCATCAACATGTTTGCAAATATCCAGGCACTCAAGAACTGTTACTCTTGGAGCACTCTGTGCTGCCAGATTGATACAGGGAAAGGCCTGGAAACATCCCAGGAAAATGCAATTGCTGACACAAAGGGTGGTTCTCACACTCACTTTCATCAATCTTGGTGCAGTTGACCACAGTGGATGCCACCACCTCGTCAGACTCTCCATCACAGAGAACACCCTCCAGCTTATGGCCAAGGCGCCTGCGGGGAAAAAAATAGCAACAGCCCTTCAGAGAACTCGCTGTGACCTCGTGCTGAAGTTCCCCTCTGTGCAGGACATCAAAGCAAGGTCTGCCACCACTTAACCAGGTGGGTGGCACTGCCAATGACCAGGTACTTACGAGATGACCATGTCGTGGTGGGTGCTGTCCACCTCCCCGCTGGGATTGGCCGAGGTGATGGCCAAGGGTCCAGTCATGTCGATGAGGTGCACCAGGACCGTCAGGTCAGGGACTCGGATCATGATGCTGTCCTGGGTTCCCACCCTGCTGTAGCCTGCTCCAACCCCTGGAAGGACAGGCAGAGGATGTTGGCAGAGGCACAACCCCTGTCGTGGCACCAGGGTGGATCTCCTGCTGCCTTTGGAAGTGGCCCTGCTCCATGCACCCAGCTAAGGGTGAGTGTCTTTGTAGACGTCCATTCCTGAGCAGAAATCCGTGAGAGCAGAGGTGCAGTTTGGGGTCCAACTGGGCAAAAAGGAAATTATTCATGACTGGAGACAGCACAGCTCTTTCCATGGGCACAGGATCTCCCTATATCCCAAAGTCTGGCTTCTTGTGACCACTGCTCACCCTCCCATCCTCCACCACCTTCCTCTGCCTGTTAAACGTGGGTAACTCAGAATCACAGAATCAGGGTTGGAAAAGACCTTTGAGATCATCGAGTCCAACCTGTGACCCAATACCTCCTTGTCACCCAGACCATGGCACTGAGTGCCACATCCAGGCTTTTCCTAAACACCTCCAGAGATGGGGACTCCATCGCCTCCCAGGGCAGCCCCTGCCAATGCCCAATCACCCTTTCTGTGAAGATTTTTGTCCTGATGTCCAACCTAAGCTTCCCCTGGCTTGAAACCATTTCCTCTCCTGCTGTCCCTGTTCCCTGGATCAGCCTGACCCCCCCTGGCTGTCCCCTCCTGTCAGCAGCTGTGCAGAGCCACAAGGTCCCCCTGAGCCTCCTTTGCTCCAGGCTGAGCTCCTTTCCCAGCTCCCTCAAGTGTTCCTCATAGGATTTGTATTCCAGCTCCTCCAGTTCCCTCATTCTGCACTATTTCCATGGATTCGCAGGAGCCAGGGTTGAGGTGAATCATCCCAGCGCTCACAGTGCCTGACTGTGTCCATGTGGTGGGACGGCAGAGGCGATGAGCAGGGATGACCATCAGAACCCTCTCATCCCCTGGATGCTCCACCCTGGTTTGCTCATTCCAGTGAACAGCGAGGGGCTTGAAGAGGGGACCCTCCCAGGCTGAGGAGCCTCCCTTGCTTTTGGTCAAAGAACTCATCCTGCTGGCTCCCACTCTTACTGAGTCATTCCAGCTGATTAACACCCTCTGCTAAACATTCATCTGCGAGGTCCAGAGGGGATTTCTTAGGATAAAGTGACCAGAATCTCTCCCCATCTCATCCCAAAGGGTGTTGGGTTTGCAGACCTGCTGTGCTGAAAACATGAATGGGGGACAGAGGGGCTGTCCTGCTCATCTCACCCAGCTTCTTCAGCCACTCTCCCTTCCGGATAATGCAGCCGATGCCACCGGGATAAACATTTTCCATGAATTCCCAAAGCAGGGGGCTGATGGGTGGGGAAGCTGCTCGCAACTGCTCCAGGTTGGAAATAAAGATGCAGATGGGCTTCTCTTGAGGCCTGTCCTGAAAAAAACAGGGGGAAAACAGATTAAGAGGGAAAGTTTGCCCGGAGAACCTCAAATCCCACTGGGATCCTGATTCTTCCCAGGGAACAGGAGCTCCAGGCAAGGAAGATGCTGTGTCTGCACAAAATGCTGAGCAGAGGAGTGGACCATGATTGGTGCCACAGCTCAGATCTGCATGTGCAAATTGAGGAGGAGACAGAACAGCAGCCTGCCCTTGGGAACCTCTGGGATGCATCCAAATCCCCCTCATTAGGCATATCCATCACAGGGACAGCAGTGCTCCACTCATTATCAGCATTTTTTGGGTCTCACACGCCAGGGGCCTGATTATTTCCAGACTTCTGCGGGTGCAAACCGAAGTCAAACCCACCAATTTGTGATGGGATAAGGGGTGGAGAGATCAACCCCCTGCAAACAAACATCTCCATTATCACCCCTTCAGTGCTTTGAAAGGAGTTTGGTGTAAAACCAACAGTGGAGATGGAGGGGAAATAAAACAATCTCACAAAGCCGTGTCATTTCAGTCCTCAACTGACATCAGCTTCAGCAGGGCCAAATGACTCAGGAACTGGGCATGTATTTACATTCTGTTTGTATTCCCTCATCGGCAGGGAAGGTCAGCACTGGCACCAGGGCAGCACAGAAGAGACAGCCTTTGTGCCGCTGCTCCGCTCGGGGCCAGCTGAGATCGTCTGTTATGGTTATTTCTCCAGGCTAGCCAGGAAATTGCCTCATGGACGACAGACAGGGCCAGGCTGCAAAAGTTGGATTGGAGGTGCATACTCTGGGGCTGGTGCTGGCACTGAATGGCTCCAAAAGTCTGGGGGAATGTAGCCCTGGGATTCTGATTCAGCACTTTGTAGGACAGAGAGGACAAACACAGGTTTGGACCCGCTTGCGAGTGGCTGTTCCTGCTTGGGGTTGTGCTTTGTCCATCCCAGTGCTCCAGCCTGGAGCAGAGGGGCTGTGCCCCAGCTTGTTCATAAAATGATCCCTGATGGTGTTGCTGCTTGTGAACTCTGCCCATGGTGACCTGCTGAGTCTCGGGACAGCCTGAAACCAGGGGCTCCCTTTTCTACTCCTGTACAAAGTCAGGGACAGGACACAGCGACACAGAGCCATCCCTGAATTCCCACCTTGATCCTGTAGACCTTCTCGATGGCTTCAGGGTGTTTGCAGGAGGCTGCCAGGGCGTACACGGTGTCAGTAGGGACCCCACACACTGCCCCCGTGTTCAGCAGCTCCGCGATGGTCCTCAGGCCACTCGTGAGGTGGGACTTGGGGCACACACAGGGCAGGGGCTCTTCACTGTCCTTCTTGGAGCTCTGGACCAGCCAGGAATCAGGAGGCAATGAATAAGTAAATATATGGAACACAGAGCAGGATTCCATCCACCCGAATGCAGGGATCCACGGTGCTGTGATCCCTTGGCAGCCCAAGGGCAGAGGCAGCACCGCTGGGGATGCTTCCCCCAAAGCAGGGGAGGTGAATTCCAGTGAATGAAGTCAAAGAGAGCAGCTTGGGGCGGACATTTCAACTGCTGATGCCTAAAATTAGAGGAGGTGAATCCCACCCAGCATAGCTTCCTGGAGAAATGGCTGCTCTCCAAGGTGACCTAAGGATACCATTTGGGAATCCAAAATCCAGAGGAGGATGGAATTGCTAGTGCATTCCCATGAAATGCTGATTTAATGGAAATGTTTCTGTGCAGCAGGAATTGGAGCTGTCAGATCCATCACTTTGGATAGGAGGAATTGCCCTGGTCTGACACACCAGATGGCAGAAGGAGTTTGAAATTAAGAAAAAATGGGGAATTCTTGCTGTCCAGTCTGGGAAACTTTGAACTCCCTGCTCCCAAACTTATGGCTTTAAAACTTCAGCCTGCCAGGAATTCTTAGATTGGAGATGGCTAATTCCACAGGACCACGGAGACAGGCAGTTTGGAGCGAGGTGGGAGTCTTGTAAACATCCCTGCCTTTCTCCAATATTCGTAATGGAATCCCAACAAAAGTGCTGTGACTGGGATTTAGAATGGCACTACAGGATTCAGCAGAAGGGAAATTCCATGGAAATTTGCAGTAAAGGTCCCAGAATATCCCCTCTGAGCAAGGAAGTTACACCACCATCCCAAGCATCTCTTACTGTGAACAGAGGAGGTCCCATCATCAGGAGGTCCTTCCCGAACATGCCATTGGCGAGCGAGGCTGCGGCTCCGTAGAAACAGATGACACTGACGACGATCAACATCACAACTGGAAAAAATCCCAAAGTCAGAGGCAGGAAGGGTGATTGAGTCCCCATCCCTGGAGGGGATTTAACAGTGTGAATGTGGCCCTTGGGAGCAGGGCTTGGCAGTGCTGGGGGAGTGCTTGGACTCAGTCTTGGGAGGCTTTTCCATCCTAAAGCATTGCATGGTGCTGTGATTCTATTCTATGGTGGCAAAGTCCTGGTGAAAAAGCTCCCACTAAAGCACTCCATGGAATTAAAAATTAAATCACCACTTGCAGCAAAGCCAAAGCTTCAGCAGAACTACAGCGGTTGACAGGGGTGGCACGTTCAGCTCATCCCACATGTCAGGGAGCATCCACTGGGAAGCAGAGCTGGAGAGAACATCTGCAGGTGCCCTGGTCCAGCAGTATCAGCCATACCTAAGGTTTATTTGGAAGCTCAAGGATCTGAGAATGATAGGAAGAAAGGTTTCCTCCTCCAGCTGTGAGGGTGAAGGGCTCAACCTCTATCGCTTGCACACAGCCTGGGCTTCCAGGGAAAGAGGAACACTCTGTTTGATTTTCCCACACTGAGCTTCCCAAGCTGCTCCCCAACCCAGAACCCACTCCCTGCACTCCCTGGGTGAAGGCTCAATGTCCGAGTTCAGCTCAAACTCACTTTCAAATGGCAAAGGGAGGTTCTGCAGTGTAAAGAGCAGAAAACAAATGGTCAAGAGCTCCATGGCCAGGGTCAGGCAGAGCAGCACCACGTTAAAAGAGGAAGCTGTGGAAAGAAATACAAACAAGAGGGACCCACATCAGAGCAGAGCCCATAAATGTCCATGAACCAGCAGAAGAGTTCCTAAATCAACTGAGGCTTGTTTGATCAAACCGAGCAGCCCCAGCTCTGATTTCCCTGTCCATGGAGGAACAAAGAGGCACAGCCAAGCTCTGTTCAGCTCTCAGGTTCCATGGACACGCTGCCAAACCCTTGATCTGCCAGGACACTGTGCTCACACGGAAAACACTTCTCTGGCAGCCAAGCAGGTTCTGATTTACACCATCTGGGCTGGAGTGTGGCTGTGGATTGGTGCCAGTGGCCCAGTGCGCTGAACACTTTCACCCGATTTGATCCTTTTATTTTCTTTGAAATGTTCTTCCATTCCCTTGGGGCTGTTTCTCCTAAGCCCAGCTCAGCTTCTGTTACTGGCTGTGGGCAAAACATCTCTGTTCTTGCTTAATCAGAACAACACAGAGAGCTGAGCCTCCCTCACTGATGCATCTCCACCACGGAAAAACCACAGGAGGATTCATGCTCTGACCCCAAACGCCCCTCAATAAACATCCCACGTGCTTCTGAGACTTACCCAAAATGATTAAAAAAGCATTGAGCACCAAAAAGGCAACAGAGCCAGCAGTGAATCCCTCGGTGTTCCCTGCCCCGATGTTCAGCAAGTGGCCTGAAACAGGAGCAGCACATCTGGTTATGAGCAAACCACGAAGAGCAGCGTGACAGGAGAGTGACAGAGCCTCATCTGGGATCACTACAACTCCAGCTGATGGATGGCAGCATCACGAAAACCCTTCCTCATCGACACCTGCTGCTTCTGCTATGCAAAATATTTGAGGGATTAACTGCAGGACTGTGGGTATTAACTGCGGGTGATGGTTATCCAAAAAAGGCGCTGGATTTTACCTCTGGCTTGGAATACTCAGGGTCTGGCTGGACACTTCAGCAGCTCCTGCCACACCTCTGAAGCCACAGCTTCAGCTTGCCCCACAGGTGCTCATTTTAAGAGTGCCTGGCACGGAGGCTGTGGGAACACTCTGCCCACCTGGAGCAAAATGCAGCTTTTAAAGGCCAGGCTCAGCTGCTGAGAGCCTCTTCCATGGCTGTGACCAACGGGGATGGATTTCTCCAGGCTCCTGAAGTAGAAATCCAGAACCTGGAGGCTTCCACTAAAAAACATCTCCTGAGTTGTTATTCTGAGATAACAGAGCCAGCCCTGTCTCACAATGTTTTTGCAGGGAAATCTTGGCTTTTATTGGAGTTGAAGACACAGCTGGGACTCATGGAGCTCAGAGCACCAAGTGCCTGCAGCAATGGCAATCGAGTGCAAACTGGGATGTTGACATTGATTTTTCCAAGGAGATATATCAGTAAACCTGGTGCCATTGACTCTCCTGAAAGAAGGAATCACACTGAGGAAAGCAATCTGAAATTCCCCGACAACATCCCTTAAACCAGGAACCATCCTGTGCAGTACCTGCCAGGCACAGCCAGGTCCAGGCTCCCCAGAAGGCAGCATAACAGAATGGGAGCACAGATCCAAACCTCTTCCCACCCTGCACCTGGATCCTGCAGACAAACAGCTGCCCCAGGGCTCCCGGGATGAGCACAGAGGGGACGGACAGATGCTGTCTGGCGGTGTCACCCACGCTGCCCTGGATGGCGGCGGCCGCAGCCAGGCCATTGCAGATGTAGAACAAAGCGTCCGGCATGGCAGCACTGGTGGCGCTGGGGAGGTCCTTGGACCTGGAGAGCCGGGTTTGGACAGCGCCCAGCGCGGCTTGGAGAGTTGAGCTGGACACGGCCTGGGCACCCACGGGAATCAGAACCTTCTCCCCGATGGAGTTGATGAGGCTGGCGAAGGTGGCGTACAGGGACAGGGCGGTGCAGAGGCTGCAGGCTGCCCCCAGGAAGGGCCGGGCGCCCGACAGCGGGATCTGGTGGATGAAGGCAGAGGTGAGGATGATGAAGGAAGCATTTTGCAGCATCTCCAGGGTGTCTTTATGGATCGACATCAGAAACAGCAGGCAGGCAGTGGCCAGGAAGAACCACGCTCCAAACATTCCCAGTCTGCTTTCCTGGGCCGTGGGCAGCCCGAGGAAGGTGGTGAGCACAAACTCTTCCCAGGACATCACCAGCCAGAGGAGGCTGTGGACACCGAACTTGGTGGTGTGGTAAATGTCCCCTCTGAGGTAGCTGTAGAAGCTGGAGAGCAGCTGGCAGCTGGACATGATGGATATCCACACTGCTCCTACACAGAAGGTTTCCATGTACCCAAAGAAGTAAAAGGCAAATATGAAAGGTGACACGGTGTCGCAGATGTTGCCCAGGGCCATCGGCTCCGCGTACTTTGTGTTCTTCTTTTTTTCTTCCCCAAGGGCCTTGGAGGAGCTTTTCTGTGCTGTGCCCAGCAGCAGGACATTGAAGAGGGGATGACCAAAGCCGGGCAGGACATACCTCTGGGTGATGCCCTTGAGGAGCAGAGCCGCGGCCCCGTACAGCCCGCACAGGACAATGGCCAGCTCCAGCACTCCGGACACCACCAGGGCCCACTCCCCAAAGAGCGCCACCGCCTCGAAGCTCAGGGCCAGCGCGATGGCCCCGAAGGTGAAGGGCATGATGTAGTTGACGGTGGCTGAACAGAAGGACAGGATGAAGGAGATGGCGATGTAGGCCACCAGCCCGGCCACGGCGCTGTGGCTGACCGAGAGCTGGGCTAAGCCGGCAGCAGGGAGATGGCTGGCATTCCCAGAGGGAAGTGTTGTGTTCTCCGGGGATGGATAAGCGGCGGACAGGACCCGTGTGGCGCCGTAGCTGCTCCACAGAGCAGAGAAGGTGAGGAAGGCTGCGCCTCCAAGGTGGTCATACTTGCGGAAGGCGAGAAATCCGGCCACGAGCTGGACGAAGCCTCCAATCAGGATGAGGTGGACACCTGAGGGATGCAGGAAGGGGTCAGGTGTGAAGCCAAGCACAAAAAGGCTGGAGCTGCAGGAAGCTCTGGGGGACACCCCGCAGCAGGTCCCATGGCCTTCCTGTGAGCAGCTTCTGCCTGCCCCTCTTCCCATCTTTACAGGAAATTTCTGCGTGGCCCCTGAGCCCCTTGGCTCAGTGTGGTGAGCAGGCCCAGGGGAATGGCTCATGGAATATTCAGCCCAGACTCCTGGCAGCGGCTGGGGAAGGAGGAGCAGCCATCCCCAGGGGCACACAGACCTGCACGATGCCCACATTTCCCACCAGTGGTGTCCAGTGGCCCATGGGGATGACCCTCAAAGGGTTCAGGGGACGTCCAGCCCCACCCACCCACGCCAAGCAGCAGCACCCACCTGCCAGGATCTGCTCCGCCACCCGAGGCCCGAGGCCGGTGGAGGCCAGGGTGAAGTTCTGCAGGCACAGGAGGAAGGCGCTGACCACATTGCCCAGCAGCCCCAGCACCCCTGGCTCGCTGTAGAAGACGGCGGCAAAACCCTCGGCGCTCGCCATGGCCCTGTGGACACAACAGCAGAGTCAGCCCTCGGCCCCACAGCCTCCCTGCAGCCTGGCCTGGCCTCGGGCACTCGGCCAACCTGCAGAGCCCCTGCCCCGAGCTGGGACAAACTGGTGACAGACTCAGGTGTTTCCACGTTCCTCCCACTCCTCGCCGCAGACAAAGGCTCGATTCAAAGCACCGCTCGAGGTGCCTGCTTTCCACAGCCCTATCCAGAAAAAACACACACAACCTATTTAGGCGACGAGCATTCCTGGCAAAAACATGTTTAGGTGCCCCAAAGCGCTGCAGGTGGTGGTGATGGTTGCTGTCCCCTCTTCTCCAGGCTGCTGGAGATGGAGAGGCATGAATAGCCCAACACAAACCGACAAACATCCCGACGAAACCCACAAGGTATTTTTGAGCCGTTCCAGGACGTTTCTTATCCACTGTTGCAGACAAACAGGGCAGGCACGGTGCACACACACAGTCTCCCTTTCCAGATGGAATTTTCCAGCTCCATCCCTTTCTTGAAACCCCAGTGACTAAATAGGCTATTTTCAAACCCTTCATATTTCTCCCATGAACTCGTCTGTTTGCAGGCAGCCCCCACATTTCCACTCCTCAGCGCTCCTGGGTACCAGGAGCTGAAGTTTTCTCTCTGGAGGGTTTTGTTAGGAAACAAAGATGAAAATAAAACAGCAATGTTCTTGTTATTTGGGTATTTTTAGAACATTTGGTGAGCTAAAAGAGCTGGAAAGGGAGAAGGTGAGGTATTCTGTTCTCAGCCATTCCAAAGAACCCTTTGGAAAAGGAGGAAAGCTCCACTATTGTTAGGGGGAGTGAGGAGGAGGGAAGGAGCACCACCCAAAGAAAAAAATATGGGAATAATAAAGAACCTAAATCGCAGGGTCACACAAATCTTCAGCACCAATTTACATTTTGCAAGCATCAGTACCCTCTGGACTCTCTTGTTCTGCTAAAAACCCTGTTTTTTCCTCTCTCCATTTATTCTAAGGGATGTCACTTCCCCAAAGGAAGAAGGATGAAGGATAAATCGACTCCTGACAGCTCCAAACTGACTCAGCAACATCAACTCTCATCAAATAAGGAAAGGGAAATGATGAATTATTCGATTATTTGTTTGTGTTAAGGGTTGGAATTTTGGGTTCAGAAATAGAGATGCACCAAATCCCAGTTCCGAGGGAGGAATGTTCTCTTTTCCCAATACAACACTGCCTTGAAGGAGGCTGAGCCTGTGGATTCCATGATTTTGTGTCTTTCATGGTTTTAAATGACACTTCTATTTAAAGAAGCACTTTGGTTTAAATGGTTATCCTTGGAAAAGAGCCACAAAATGAAGTTCCTGCAGATGGTTTGCCCTGGAACAGACCAGGCAGTGGCTCACACTCAGAGCCCCTGCTTGGAGGGGATCCCTGGAGGAGGGCGAGGTGGGATTTGGGAGGGAGATGGGCTGGCCAGGTCACTCCTTGGCTCCCAGAAGTGGTTTTTAATTTGCCAGAGCTCCTTTTGTTGGTGTTTTATGCATCACAGGTCTGCAACAAAGAGCTGGGATTGGGGAGGGATGTAGAGACACAACTCACAGGGATGTTTTCCTCTTCTTCCAGTGCAGACATGGGAGAGGGGAGGAAGAGAAACACCAGAATTCGCTGTGTCAAGCTAAGGAGGTGTAAAGGGGTGAGGATTCAGCCCAAGGTATGAGAAATGAGAAGGGGTAGGAGGAGGAGGAGGAGAGAGTTTTCCTCATGAGAAGAAGGGTTTGGGGTTGAACCAGTTGCAGTCGTAGCCACTGCTCACACCTGCCTCATACACACCAAGCCAGACTCGTGGTCCCTGTCCTGGACCAGTTCACAGCTGGGCTTTGTCCCTGTCCCTGCTTCCTACAATGTCAGCGCACATCAAATAACGAAAATCCTCCTGGTGCTGTCTCAGGAACAGCAGCACCGGAATGCCGGGGGCTGCACTGAGCCTGGAAAAACGAGGCTCAGCAGGGGAACCCCGGGGGAATTTCTGCTCAAATGTGCCCTGGTTTGGCCCCAGGACAACCCCACCCATGGGTGCTGTCACTGTCCTTAGGGACCCATTTCTCCACATGCACCACAGCAAACTGATGGTGAGACACCATAATGTGGGACTGTGCCGGAGGCGGAGGAGCAGATGGAAAATCCCTCTCTCCCAGGTGAGATTAGCATCTCTGCACACACAGGGTACCAGCAGCACAGCCACTGTCCAGGAAACCACGGGATGGAGACGTCCCCGTGCTGAGGAGCCACCTGGACACCTGGGTGCTGCCGGATCTCCCGGAGGGATGGGGCAGCCCGGGATGATCCTTCCCTTGCTCACATCCCTCGTGCGGAGAGGGCAGAGCCAAAGCCACACCTCCCCTCGTCCTGCCCCCTCCACCTTGTTTCCTTTCCCTACTTGCCCCCGGCACTCCTCACCCTGGGGGTTGCAGGAATGCTGTGTGAGGTCCTCCCTCCCTCCTGGCTCTTGTCCCCCGGTGACCTCTGAGCCACATGGGACAGGCTCTGGACACCACTTCCTTCACTGCCTGCTGTCCTCACAACAACTTCCCTTCACCCCTCCAGAAAAGGTCATTCCCGTCTACATCCCATTCCCATGGGACCGTCAGACTCTGCTTTGCGGGAATCGCTCTGTGCATCCGACAGTCGCTGCTGGTGCTGCTTCACCATGATCAATATTAACAGGAATATTCCAGGGCATGGGATTCCCTCCCCAGGAGGATGGAGCAAGGCTTCCCACGCCATGGGACACATCTACAAACACCAAACCATGCCATTTTCACTCCTCCCCAATGGCATTTTGCCATTAGTTTTCCATCCCACCTTATAACAAACATTTACAGAGCTCTGAGGAAACACTGCCTCTCTCCAGATAAACATGGAAAGAGAACAAAATCCATTTTGGATAAGCACACAGCAAGATGAGCGGTGCACAGCCACAACACACAGCTGGATTTCACATCACAACCCTGCCTCTCCTCTGGTCAAACCAGCACGGAATTACCAGGGATACATTGCTAGAAAAAAGGTCCGCTTGGGGGTTAGTAAAAAATTCAATTTGCAGTACAAAGTGTGTCCCACCAGGCTGTTATTCTGCCCAAAATAAGAAATGTCTCCAGGCTTCCCTGCTGGACAAACCAAAGAGCCGTGGCATTCCCCCAAAATCAAAACATTCCTTTGGGAATGAAAGCTCCCAGGTCTTCCCTGGAAGCTCCAGGGTTCACTCCCAGTTCAGTGACCCAGCGGAGCTCTCCTGAGATGGAGAAGGAGAGCTAGCAAAGGCTCAGCCAAGCACCCAAACACTGAATGTATTCAAGAAAAGCATCCAAGAAAACCACCACTGCCTCGCTCCTGCCTCTGCAGCTGGGATTTACCTGCTTTGGTGACACTTCGGCTCAATGGGAGGATGCTCTTGTCCCTCTCATTTCCTGGTGAATCCGACTTTTATAGTCCTCCTTGGGAGGCGGAGCCTGGAGCCTGTTGCTTCACCCATTGGCACCTGCAGCATTTTGGAGACAGGAGTTTCCTTGAACCTTGTCAGTTATTGTCCGAAACCCTTTTTTATTTCCTGAAACTGAGGGGGGGTTTCCCTTCTGTCCAGCAGGGACAAACCACCCCTCCTCATGGATTCCCCCCACCCTCTGACTCCCCAGGGGCTGATGTCATCCCCCTGGAAATTCAGTTGCACAAAAACAGAAAGCAAATTGCCTTTTGGACGCAGATATAAACCCTGCCACCGAGCACCTTCCAGCCACACACCTCTGCCATCCCTCGCACCGAGCACACCGAGCTGGGAAAAGCACTGGGAAAAGCAGCTACCAGCATGGTCTACTCCACCTTCCAGGTAAAACTCTTCCATGCAAACCCTCCCCATCCCTGAGCTTGCCTTTTGCACTTTAAAGAGGAAATGTCGCTTTCCGGGTGGTTCCTCCACTGGTCCAACTGAGCGTGGCACTAAACGGGAACCTGCCCCAAAATTAACAAATTCCAATGGTTTTCACAGTCACTTCATTCAGCTACTGACCTTTTCTTGCCATCCTGCTCCTTTCCTGTGTCCCAGACACTCTCTGGATGGTGCCATGTGGGGGTTGTTATTGTTGGGATGTGCTCTGTGGGTTTTGCTCCTCATGCCCACTCCGAGCTGGTCCTGCTTGCTGCAGGGCTGGAGAGTCTCTGCTGCCCCTTCCACTGTGCAGCTTTATTTCCCTGGATGTTCTTGGCATCCCTGCTGGACGCAGCTTTGGAAAATATTTTTTCCCTCCTTTAAATATGTCGTTACTTTTACGTGCTCGTTTGATCTGTGAGTGTCTCACGAAGAGAGGAAAAGTGCTCTGAAAAACCTTCCAGCAGCTCCAGTGACAAATTCCCTGTCTCTGTCTCTCCTCTAGAAATCCCAGAAGTTCTTGGCAAGCTCTCGGCAAGTCCACAAAACTGCAGCCCATGGTTTGTATCTCGCAGCATTCCCCATCCTTTCCTAGCAGGCATCCCTAAATAATCATGGCATTGCTGTGGGAGAAGGTGCTGGGCTGAGCACGCCGAGAGAAATCCTCAAATTCTTGGAAGGCAAAGCTTCCAAATATTTGGGGGTCCTGGGGTGCTTTGTGCCCTCAGGGGTAAACGACCAGGAGCAAAGCAGCAAAGAGTAAAAATGTGGATTGTTAGTCCTGTGCTAAACCAGAATTTTAACTGGTTTAGAACCAGACTTTCCAAATTCTTTGACCACAAATATAAGATTGTTGAAAGGGTGGCTCAGATCCTTAACTCCACTTGTCACTGCTTCCTAATTACACCTGATCCTGCTCTGGGCATTGCCTGCAGTGATTCATGGATTTCTCTCCATGTCTCCAGCACTGCCCAGCTTTGGATAAATTAACCACAACCTGGCTATGTAGACACTTGGTCTATTTTGTCTCTTAATTTGTGTAAGTTTGTCTATTAACTGATCTTCGAATGTGTTCTTGGTCTATTATGTTTATTAAGTTCTTTTTTAAAGTGTTCTTGGTTTATTATAAGTTTATTATAAATTCATTAACTTCTTTTTAAAAGGGTTCTTGGTTTACTGTAAGTTTATTTGAAGTTTTATTACCTTATTTTAAAACATAGTCTATTATAGCTATTTATTTTAAAATGAGTTAATAATACAATAAATGCAAGGAATGTTGCTTAACGAGCACTTGAGAACAAGATAAATAACAATAATCCACAGGGATTTATTTGGTCTGGAACAGTTTTTAATTTTTTTTAAAAAAATTTAATGAAGTCGTGCCATACCAAGAGAAAAACCCTGGAGTCGTGGAACGCTTTTTTTAGCCGAAGGGTTAAAAAATCCCGCTGCCTCCTGAGGTGACAAAGAGCATTTGATGCCGGCAAGGAACAAATCCAACTCTTCAGGGTGCTGGGTGATTGGAGCAGATTTTCCTGCAGCCTCTCCAAGCGCTGACATCACCATTCCCGCTCCGGGAGGGCGGCGGGGGGAGCCCAGCATGCTCGCAGAGGGGTTGGGGTCGCAGCAGGTCCTGAGTGCTGAGTGTCGGGATTCCTATAGGAATGTGCTCCCCAGGAGGGGGAATGTTCTCCCGGCGGGTCAGGCGGTGATGGAATTCCCAGCTGTGTTTACAGGAGGTTCGGACTGGGCTCGAGGTGAGCCCAAACGCGAGCCAGCGCTCCGTGAGTCACTGGATGTGACATTTCGGGATGAATCCAACCTAGGGAAATTAGGGAATGGTCATTTCATTAATTGCCGTGTTTGCTGTTCCCAAAATAAAGCCTCTTGTGTACCTGCTGATCTGGATAAGCTTTCCTCTTAGAGCTAAGTATTTTTTTTTTTTTCATCTGTGATCCATTTAATTTGGCCATTAATTTATCTTTTATCTGCATCTGTGAGTGCACCCCCACATCCCTCCAAGTAAATCCAAGTAAATGTATGGATCTGTCATCCTGCTACATGGAATTTTGTTTTTCCTGCTCTCCTGTGCGCTCTCAAATTAATAGTATAAATTTTAACACAACAATTTTAATCTATGAATTATAAATATAATTCTATTAATTATATTCTGTATTCTAATCCTGGAATTAAGAATAATTTTATACATTATAGACTGGTATATGAATTATAGAAAAAATTAGATATATCAATTAAGATATATTACAATGATCTATATATAATCTAAACAAGGCGATTTTTCAGGGAAATTAAAACATACAGTAGACACAAATTGGGTATTTTCCATAGAATTTTAACTTACTTTTAAGGGTTACCATCCTTTGGAGTACATAAGGCTGAAGAGCTTTGTTGGCTGAGTCAAGACTCTTCAGTGCTTTGAAGGACCAAACTTCTGGGTAAATCCAGGCTTTGGGTCTAGTCCTGCTTTCCAAAAAAATTATGGAAGATTTGGATTTATGTGGTCCATTCCTGCTCTTCCATTCCTCTGGGAAAAGGGACATCATTTGTATTGGCACCTCCCAAAAATTACTTGGAAACCCAAGGTGAGGGGATGGGGCTGAGCTCTGAAGTTCCCCAGGAGGTGCCCAAAGCATCTATGGAATATGGAATTTATAGGAGAGCAGATGGAATCAGAGAGTATCCCGAGCAGGAAGGGAGCCGTGACTGATGAATTCCAGCCTCCTGCTCTGCCAGGACTCCCAAAACTGCCCCACCTGGCTCAGGCAGGCGCAGCTCCCCGAGTCTGGTGACCCGAGGGCTGAGGAGCCGCGGGTGCCAGCGCGGGGCTCACCGTGTCGCTGTCCCCTCCCTGTGTCGCGGCGTGCAGTGGTGGCCCGGAGCGCTCCCGAGGAGACCGTGACCGGCAGCTTCGCCTCGTTCATCGGCGCGGCGCGGCCCGAGCGCCTTTCCCACACCGTGCGGCACCGCAGCAAGAGGATGATCCTGGACAGCATCGGCGTGGGGCTCGTGGGCAGCACCACGCGAGTCTTCGACATCGCCCTGCGCTACTGCCGGGTAGGGACAGTGCCACCAGCGCCACCAGCGCCGCCACCGGGGCCGGTCCCGCACCAGCCCCGCTCCCTCCAGCTGCTCCCCTGATTCCCTCCTTCCCGCAGGAGATGTATTCCTCCGGGGCAGTGAGCTCTGTCTATGGAAAGCCAGGAGTGAAGCTCTCCCCGACGCTGGCTGCCTTCACCAACGGCGTCGCGGTAAGGCTGCATCTTCCCTGGGGATCTGTGCTCCTGGATCTTCCCGGGGAATCTGTGCTCCCGGCTTTTCCGAGGGGGATCTGTGCTCCCGGCTTTCCCAGGGGAATCTTTGCTCCCGGTTCTTCCAGGGGAATCCCCGGGGAATCTGCGCTCCTGACACTTCCAGGAGTATCTGTGCTCCCAGCTTGTCCAAGGGAGCCGGGAGCTCTCACAGCTGTTCCCGGGGAATCTGTACTCCCGGCTCTTCCCGAGGGATCTGTGCATCTGCTTTTCCAAGGGGGATCTCTGCTCCCGGATCTTCCGGGGGAATCGGTGCTCCTGGCTCTTCCAGGAGGATCTGTGCTTCCGGCTTTTCCAAGGGGGAGCTCTGCTCACAGCTCTCCCATGGGATTCTGTGCTCACAGCTCTTCCAGGGCAATAGGTGCTCCCGGCTCTCCCAGGGCAATCTGTGCCGTGTGGTGCCAGGAATCAGCATTCCAGGAAGCAGAGTGGTCACTGGGAGGGTGATGTGGGACAAAAGTCAGGAGCTTCTCTGCAGTGTCATGGCTTTTAGAGGAGCCAAACAGCCCCGTGGGGACATTGGGTGGATGCTGTGGCAGAATTTCCTCAGGAATATCAGCAAAGAGCCCTCATTCCCTCAGCTTCCAGCCTACCAGCATGTCCTTATCCCTGTTTCTCCGGCAGACTCATTCCATGGATTTCGATGACACCTGGCACCCTGCCACTCACCCCTCTGGGGCTGTCCTGCCGGCTCTCCTGGCAGCTTCCCAGATGTTCCCTCCAAACACCAAACCCAACGGCCTGGATTTCCTGCTGGCATTCAACGTGGGCCTGGAAGTGCAGGGAAGGCTCATGCACTTCTCCACTGAGGCTCATGACATTCCCAAAAGGTAAAGCTCCATTTCTTCACTGAGGAGGAAGAGGGTTGACAAGTCTGGGTTTTTAAATGTTAGTTTAGGTTAAGCCCAGTTTATGTCCAGTTTAATTTAGCTTTACCCCAGGATCAGGCCTTGAGAGCCAAATGCCAGGGGTGATAGCACCACGTATTTATTTGGTGATTTCCAGGGATTTTGCCTCAAAAATAAGTCTCAGGAGGACTCCCAGGAAGTGTACAGTGCCATCCCTGACCCAGCCAGGGCAGGATCCCAGAGCTCAGCAGAGTTTGGTGGTGGGCAAGGCCCCTGTGCCAACTGCTGCCACCAGCAGTGCCCTGGTGTGATCCAAGCCATGGAACCAACCAGGAACTGTTCCCTTGGGCGTGTTTGAGGCTGGATTATTTGTCAAAGGGATAGAAAGTTTGGCTGTGTGGACTTAAGCCATGGCACCTCTTGGAGACAGTTCGAATTGCTTTCTGCTGAGCTCACCATGGTGTCTCTGAGGAGGTTTCAAGTCGAAACTCTGTTTTTAGAGTCAATTTATATTAATTAACTCCACACTTAGAGTTAAAATAAACTCTAATTAAACTCTAATTTTAGAGTTAATTTATGGTTAAATTTTGAGTCAGGTGAATCCCACCCCCACCAGAGCCATGAGGGAGTTCCACTGGCTGATGGGCCACTCATTTTCCATTAATTTTCCATGGGAGGGGTGCTTTGTTGTTGCCCGTGCCAGGCAGCCAGGGCTGCTCATTCCCGCCGTCCCCCCGCAGGTTCCACCCTCCCTCGGTGGTTGGCACCCTGGGCAGCGCGGCGGCCACGGCCAAGCTGCTGTCCCTCAGCTCGGCGCAGTGCGGCCACGCCCTGGGCATCGCCGCGTCCCTCGCCGGGGCGCCCATGGCCAACGCCGCCACCCAGGCCAAGCCGCTGCACGTGGGGAATGCCGCCCGCCTGGGCTTGGAAGCGGCTCTGCTGGCGGCCCGAGGGATGGAGGCCAACCCCCTGATCCTGGATGACATCCCCGGCTGCTCCGGGTTCAGTGCCTTCTACAGCATCTACCAGCCCAAACCGCTGTCCACACCCAGCGAGCACCACGAGTTCCTCCTGGAGAAGCAGGATATTGCCTTCAAGCGATTCCCAGCCCACCTGGGGATGCACTGGGTGGTGGATGCTGCCTTGTCTGTCCGGAATCTCTTCATCAACTACGCGGGGTCCTTCTCGCCCTCTCTGATCCGCACCATTGTGCTGAAGATCCCGGTGTCCAAGTACATCAACCGGCCCTTCCCCAGCTCAGAGCACCAGGCCAGGCACTCCTTCCAGTTCAACGCCTGCACTGCCCTGCTGGATGGCGAGGTGGGCCTGGGCTCCTTCTCCGAGAGCAGCATCCAGCGGCAGGAGCTCAGGGAGCTGCTGGACAAGGTGGTGGTGGAGCACCCTGAAGACAACGTGGCCAACTTTGACAAGATGTACGGGGAGGTGGCCCTGCTCCTGCACAGCGGGGACGTCCTGACAGGCAAGTGTGACACTTTCTATGGGCACTGGAGGAAGCCCCTGAGCAAAGAGTCACTCCTGAAGAAGTTCCGATCCAATGCCTCCCATGTGCTTCCAGATGAAAAAGTAGAAACCATCATCACTCTGGTGGACAACCTGGAGGACCTGTCAGACAGCTCCCAGCTGGCCTGCAGCCTGTGAGGGGACAGAACAGGGGGCTTGGTGAGGGGCTTGTCCTGGTGAAACTCTGATTCCTTTCTTCATTGGTGCTTTCCTATTGATTCCCAAGGACAGGAAAGTTCCCACCCCTTCCAGTAGATCATTCCAAAGGAACCCACGAGGCAGGAGGTGTGTCTGGGTTAATACACAGAGTAAACTTCAACTCCTGGTTGATGCTGGCTGAGGAGCTGAAAGGCCACCACAAATATGAAAAAATTCCCATGGAAATCTCTGAGAATCCTGGGGAACTGAGAATTCCTCCAGTTCTCCAGAAGGAACTGTGCCTACCAAGCTTTTTCTGGGCAGAACGCCTGACAGCCGAATCTGGGAAGAGCAGGAAGTTCAGCTGCAGAGCCTGTGCTTTTCTTAGTGCTCCTCTGGGCACTTTTGGGATCATGGTCAGGCAGTCTCGCTGGCCACAGGGAAAATCCATCATTGCTGGAAACAGTCCTGCCTGCAGAACTCTGCAGCAGAGAGGGATTATTTTCCTTTCCAGTAAAAGCGTCCCATTTCTCCAGCCCTTGGGAAGTGTGTGCCACTTCTTGTGTACAAAGGCTGGTTTGAGGAATCCTGTATCAGTCCTACACCCCAAGAGGTGATCCCTGCCCATCCCTCCTGGCTTTCCCAGCTTTCCCAGGCACCTGTGCAGAGCTGGTTCACCAGGTGGCCTGTGGGCATGCGTGGGAGGTGACTTGGGCGCAGACACTGTGACTCCCATTGGGGAACTCCTGTTTCCCTTCCTTGAGAGGAGGGGAAGCTCATTGAGACGTGGCTCTTAACTCATCTTTCCAGCTGGGATGAAATCGATGCTCCAGAGCAGCCATTCCCTGAAGGACTCCTTCTCCTGCATCCTTCCTGAGTGGAGAGATGGAGAACTGTACAACATTCCTCCACGTTAAACATTGGGATTGCTGATCCAAAGGGCTCCTGTCCAATATGGTCATGATAAAAGTGTGGAATCTGCTACAGGAGGGAGGGCTCAGGAGGGATGAGATGGGAGCAGACAAGAAGGAGGTTCCTTTTCTCTTGCTGGTCATGGTTTGTGCAGGGAATGGAACCATCCAGAAGAAAACTGTTTTCCCACCTGTTAATCCACTCTCTCCCCCACTGTCCAATATTTACAATGATTCTTTCTGAATAAAGAACTGGATTCAATTAATTTTCTCTGTAAAGATTTAATGCTGCATTATGTAAACCATCAGTTTTAATTGAAATACTCAGAATACAGAGCCTTTTCCAATAGATGGGGAGCCCAGCAGAGGTTGGGACAGGGACAGCTGGAATGCTAGCCTGAGGACGATGGTTTCTCCAGGGGAAAACACTGAGGCCCACAGGTTGTTTTTCCTGGAGACAACAACTGTCAGCCAGCAAAGCCTCCTGTGCTCCAACACCATCACTCCAAGAGAAGTTCCTCCATTAGCAACACATTCCAAATCCTTATTAAATTTCCATGACAAGTTTTGAGTTTCCCTGGTTCAGGTCAGGTGTGAGATCCCCAAACGTGTCATTCCATGTCTCACACTCCAGTGAATGGAATGGAAACCCATGGAGTTGGTGCCCTCCAGGCCAGCCAGCAGCTCAGCACCTAAAGGGATCAGTATGTGGGACAGAACCCAGATGGGCTGCAGTGGAGGGAACAAAACCTCCTGGGGGATTATCACTTCCAGTGTCCCAACATTTGTCCCAGTGTTCCCATTCCCACACCTCCTGCTCCCTGTTTCAGGGATGCTGGGAAGCAGTGAAGCTGTGCAGGAGAGGAGGGAACTAACATCTCTTTACCTGTTGGTGCTAGAGCATAAAAAATAACTTTCCACTTTGGTTTCAGGCTACATTTTGCCCCTGAGGTCCAGAAAACTTTCTAAACCCCATCCATGTCTCTTCTCATTGGAAGCAATCCTGACTCCTTTCAGCAGCTGATGTGTAAAATTACCAAGGGAAGGGACAGGAAGGCTGGTAGGGTCCAGTTCCCTTTTACTAAGCCCCTTTTGGTTCATAGAATCCCAGGATTGTTGAGATTGGAAAAGACCTCCAGGATCATCTAGTCCAACCTCTGCCTGATCCCCACCTTGTCCCCAGCCCAGAGTTCTGAGTGCCACGTGGAGGCCTTACTTGGACACCTCCAGGCATGGGGACTGTAAAGCTCCCTGGGCAGCCCCTTCCAGTGCCTGCCCACCCCTTCCACGGAGAAATTCCTCCTGATGTCCAACCTGGACTTCCCCTGGCCCAGCCTGAGGCTGTTCCTTCTCCTCCTGTCCCTGTTCCCTGGGAGCACAGTGTGACCCCCCTGGCTGTCCCCTCCTGTCAGCAGTTGTGGAGAGTGATAAGCTGAAGCAGAAAGTGGCTTTTCCAGAGTATCCAGGAGCCAAGACCATGCCTCAGGTTTTTTTCACTCATGGAACGTCCTCTAAAAGTGTAGGGCTCTGAAAAAGCTTCCAGTATCCCACCCCAGGAAAACATCCCACTCCTTATTTCCAGTTTCAAATAGCAAAGGTTGCAAATCTCTGACAAATGAGGAGGCCCAACCCCTGGTAAGGGAGGGGAGACCTTAAAAGAGCCCAGAAGAAAAGTGGGCAGTGAAAATCCCAGAGGAGCCTATGTGACACTGAGGGTGCTCAGCGATGGTGCCACCAAAATCCCCAACTGCTCCTCTCAGGCCAAATAAGAAAGGAACCATTGTCCTTCTTCCTGCTGCTGTTCCAAGATAAATGTCATTTAAAATAAAGGAATGGGAATATTTCTCCACAAATGTATTTATGGGAGTAAACTCCTTGACTGCAAGGTCACCTACAGTGGATCAGTCAGTAACTACCAGAAGCTTGGCTGCCCCTGGATCCCTGGCAGCGTCCAAGGCCAGGCTGGACAGGGCTTGGAGCAGCCTGGGATAGAGGAAGGGGTCCATGACAGGGGGTTGGACCAAACGGTACAAGGTCCCTTCCAGTCCAAAGCATTCAATGTGTCTACAATCCCATGCTAAAAGTTAGAGCTCCTCCTTCTGCTTGGGCAGGGAGAGCTCCTGAGAAGGAGAGAGGGTGGAGAATCTGGGGCAGGGTTGGTGTGTGCAGGGTGCCACCAGAACTCTCCCGTGGGCACAAAACCTCTCCTGAGGGCAGGACCCACCCCTGGGCTTTGGCCCTCTCCTCTGGGCATCAACTCTCTCCCATGGGCATTGATTCTCTCCCGTGGGCTTTAACCCTCTCCCATGGACACTGATCCTCTCCTGTGGGTATTGGCCCTCTTCCATGGGCATTGACCCTCTCCCAGAAAACATCTCCAGTTTCTATTGTTCAATTATTTATCGAATCTCTGCTGGCTGGGATTTCACATCCATCTGATATTTTGAGTGTTGGAACTTTAACTCTCCATTGGGGATCAATTTCTCCCATTGGCACCGACCTTCTCCCAAGGGCATTGACCCTCTTCCATGGACACCAACCCTCTCCCGTGGGCTTTGACCTCTCTCCCGTGGGCACCGACCCTCTCCCGTGGGCAGGACCCCCGGTAGGACACATCAGCACCCTGGAGAGCAGCCGCTGGATGCTCGGCAGCCGCCGGGGCCGAGGGGACTCCGTTCCCAGGGGTCTCTCTCTAACATCCCTCCCTGGGATCCCTTCCCGGATGTCCATTCACAAGGCGAAAGTGAGGAGATGCCCGCGGCTTTCTCCCATGGCATTCCTGTCTCTAATTCCCAGAAACAAATCAATGGAAGGCAGCTCATCCCCACTGGCACAAGCTTCTGATCATCCAAAGCACTGAATGTTGCTCATTCTTCACTGACCATGAAGAATTTCGGATTTCTCACGAAATTCCAGCAAGAAAGAAATTGTTACAATTCAGAGATTGTTTCAATTTCATAGAGGATTTGGACTGCAGAGGTCGGAAAGTCCTCCCTCCTTTCCAGCACTGTTCCCGTGAGGATAACGATGCCTCAGTGTGGCCAGCCTGGGAACTGCTCTCCTTTAGAAACCCCACATCCTCCTTCGTTGTTTAATCCTTGAAAATAACAGTGGAATTGCTTTTTTAAATAACTAAGGAAAGAAGAAAACCAAGCACAGTCCCACAAGTAACCGGGAGCCATCAGAGTCAGACTTTTCTGTGTCAGACCATCCTCAACCCTGCATAAATCCAGGGGAACTTCCAGACCTCTGACACTCTGCCCTCCATGTAGGCAGCTCATCCCTGCTCTTTCCAATCCTGGGGTCCAGAAACCTCTCGATTATTGGTGCAGAGCTGAGGATGAGACTTGGAGCTTCAGTTTTAGGAGTATTTGAGAGTCACACACTGAGGACAAATGGCCAAATCCCAGGCAAGAAGGGTGTTTTGACTGTCACAGCTGGATTTAAACCTCTGGTTTGGTGGGAGAGCCAACAGCACCATGCAGCCTGAGACAAGGAGCAGGAGGATGAGAGGCAGGGAGACAGAAATCTCCAACTGTGGAAAAGTGACTCTGAAGAGGAGAGGAATGACAGGTGGACAGTGTAGGAATGAGGACTCCAACTGCAGCGAAAGGGATATCAGAAATTAAGGAAAATAATTGCGGCGCAGCAGCAGCATGACAGATCTTCCCAGAAGGCCATGAAGTCTCTGTTAATGGAGATGTATAAAAGTAGGATTCACTCCCAGGGATGAGAGCTGAGCGGGCTGCCTTGGGAAAACTCCCAATGTGCTTGCAACTCCACTTTATGACTGGGATTTGAGGCTTGTCCTAGGTTTAAAAATTAAATCTAGGACCTGTAAAGGGGACAGCCAAACCTGGCCTCTGCATCCTGAGGGGATCCTCCTGCCGGGAGACAGGCACAGGATGGGCTGCGGTCAGGGTTCCCCTTTGGTGTCTGCAGCCACAGCTGTGCAGTACCTGGAAACCTCAACCAGGTTCTCGTCGGGGTCCCGGAAGTAGATGGAGGTTATTGGACCCAGAGCACCAGTTCTGGCCACAGGACCTTCTTCAGTGGCCACCCCACAGGCCTGGAGGACACAGGAGAGCAGGGGGTTGATGGTCATGGCATCATCATGCCCCCTCTCCCCCAGCCTTGAAAACATGAGCTGCTGGATGAGACAACTCTCGTGCTCCCCAGGAAAACGCCATTTGGAGGCTCTGGATTGACGTCTCCTGGGATGACACTGGCCTGGGGACACTCAGTGCCTGCCTCACCTCCAGGTGCTCCAGCAGCTTCTCCAGGGGCACGGCTGTGATCAGGCAGAAATCCGCAGAGCCAGGCACTGGCCGCCGAGCCTTGGGCTCAAACTCCTGCCCAGCCTCGTGCAGGTTGAACTTCTGGTGGCCAAAACGTAAAGCTTTGCGATTTCCCTGTTCCCAAAGGAAAAGGCAAAGACTTGGCAGGGAGAAAGGGAGACTTCCTGGGCTGGAAACCTTCAGCACCCTCTCACCTGAGCAGTCCTAGAATTCCTGATGGAGACCTGCTAACCCAGGGCTTTGCTGGGACAACTCAAAAACTCATCACTCAAGGGTCCCCAATACACCTGGAGATGTGGAAACTCCTACAGCCCCATGCAGTATTCCCAAAGGGAATGCCGGTTTTCAGGGACTCTCCATCCAGCCTCACAACCAATGGCCAGGCTGGCACTGCAGTGGGGACAAGGGTGAGGAGATGGGAAGTGGGAGAAAGGAGGTTTTGCAGCTCTCTGCAGGATCTCAGGGAGGTTCCTGCAGGCTCCTGTGGCAGCCGAGTCCCCATGGAAATGCAGGACAGTGACCACCTGAAGAGCAGAGCTGTGAGTCTGCTTGGAAGAGACTTGGTGGAGCATGGGAGAAGGGAGAGCTTAGAAATTAAAAAGGTGCTGTGTTCATCCAAAACGGGCAAAAGGGCTCAAAGCTTGCGCAGGAGATGAGTTGGAATATTAAATATTAACCGACTTTTCCTCTCTTTGCCAATGGAAATATCAAAACAACAGCCTGTTAGATGTCTTTAAAGGACTTGTGGGTTGGAGAGCTCTCCTCCTTCAGTCCTAGAAATTGTTTTTCAGAGAATTCTGGGGCGGGTTTTGTCACTTTGATTCCTTTCAGTGTAGTTTGGACTTACCTCTGACTTAACCTGACTGTCCTGAAACCCAGAGCTTGATGGGCTGCAGCTTATGCTTCTCCTGCCATCCCCACCCCATTCCCAGAGAATCAGAGATCCACAGGGCCCAGAACCACAGTTCCAGGTTCTCTAGACCCAAACCAAGCCTGTGCCCCACGGTACCTTGAAAGTCACCACCTCCATGCCCAGGACCTTCGAATAAAAGGCCGCAGTGTCCTCAATGCTCTTCACAGTCAGCACAAGGTGGTCCAGGCGCTGGATGAGACCCGAGGGTGGGCTTGTGCCCTCCTGGTTCCAGGCCATGCTCCCAGGGCTGGGAAAACTGGAGAACAGGAAAGTTAGGAGCATCCAGCTACACAGGGAAACGGGAAATGTTCCAGGGAGCTGAGAGCTGAGCAGGGATCGCCCAGGTTTTCCTTTGTCCTGCAGGTGGCACAAGTACAGAAGCAATAAATCCTCCTCCCTGCAAGAACCTCAGATTCAGGTTGGCTCTGGTGGCACCTGAGGCTGTCAGAGCCCCTGGCTGGGACCAGGTGTGGGGGACCAGCTGGGTGACCTCGCTGAGGGCTGATGTCACCTGAATGCTGAGCTCCCAACCCCCGTGTACACCAGGTATGGGATCATGAGGGTGATCCTTCCTCCAGCCCCTCTGGGGTCCTTCCAGGGGTGGACACATCCATGTGGAGCCAAGCCAGAGAGTGGAGACAAACTGGGGCCTGGCAGAGCAGCAGGAAACATCTGGGGACATTTCTTGTCATTTGTCTTCAAGCTGCCAGGTGTCACCACCAGGCAGAGGCTGAGGCCAGGGGCTCAGGGCGACACAGCACCGGGGTGTGGGGACTCACCAGCCTGGGCTCAGAGGTTCCTGGTGGTTTAGGTTGGGTTTGGATCCTTTGGCACTGCACGTGGCTTTAGGGACATGGGTTAGTGTGGCCCTGGCAGCACTGGGGGAATGGCTGGACTCAATGATTTCAGAGGGCTTTTCCAACCTAAATGATTCCATGGTTCCTCATGGGAAGTGGCTGGTGAGGAGAGGTCCCACAGCCCCAGTGACACAGGAGCAGGGTCAGCATGAAACCAGCTGCAGTTTCACTGCCACTCCCTGCAGCCAGAGGAGCCCTTCAGAGCAAGATCCCATTATCCCATTATCCCATTACCCCATCATCCCATGCCATGACTGTGCCCAGTGACTACCCCAGGTATGGATGAGCCATCAACAGACCCAGAGGAAGCTCCTGCCCCTCCTTGCTGGTGTTTGGTGTTCCACAACCTCGGAGCAACCTGCCTCAATCCCCCTGCAAATCCCTTCCCCCTGCCTGTCCTCCTGGGTGCTTCCAAATTGTGGCACCTTCCTGTCCCAGCCTGCAGCTCCCACCTCCTGCCCTCCCCTCCCAGGGAGCCAAGAGCTGAAAGGAAACGGGGCTGCAAAATTCCTGTTACCTCCAGAGGGACGGAGAGCTGGATGGAGTCAGGGACGGAGTCAGCACCAGATGGTTCCCTAGGTCTGTGCTCTTCCTGCTGGGAGCAGCCACGTCATGGGAGAAGGGGAGGGAATAATGAGATTGGGATCAGGAGCTCTAAACAGTGCTCCCTGCTGAGGTGGACCTTGACCCAAAGGCCAACTGCTTGAAAAATCCCAGAAAAATAGTCTGGATTTTTCCCTTTACAAGGAAAATTGGGTTTGTGTGCTGGTTTGAAGCCCACACTGGAGAAACAAGGATATCCCTGGAGAAGAGGGGCTGTCCAAGCAGCCACAGCAGGCTCCCACCTCCCTGCCAGTGGACAGACAATCTTGCCTCCAAGATTATTTTCTAACATGCCAAATAAACAAAATAATCTTTGCCCTGCAAGGCAGATACCAAGGAGTTAAAGCTCTTCAGTTGTCTGGGGAGAAGGTTGTGATGGACAACATGTGAGGCCCATGATCATCCCAAGAAAAAGAGACCACATTCAAGGAATGACAATATATTGGTGAGCTGGTGTAGGAAAATTCATTTTAAAAAGGGGATAAAAGCAGGCAATTCCCTCTGGGATCAGTTTGGATCTCTCAAACTGGAGGTTTTCTCCACTCTACTTAACATGTGAGTAAATCTGAGCTAAAAGCAATAAAACCATTAATATTTACAGCTCTGGACTTTCATCTGCCAGATGACTTTCACAGGAGGGCTGTGCAGCAGTGGTGCCTGTTGGGATGCCTGGATGTGGGAATACCTCACACACAGAGTGTCTGGGTGAGGTTTAACCCTCTGGTTTAGCACAGGCTCAGCTGAGCACAGGAAAGAAGGAGAAATTCCCTGGAGAGAAGATGTTTTCCAGTGGGAATGCTCTGCTGAGGAGGTGCAGCACCAGCACTCAGTGTGGTGGAAATCTGGGGCTTGGAGAGTCATTTCCTAGTGACAAAATGGCTTCTTGAAGCAGGGAAGTTGTGGTTTGGGTCCAAGAGTTCCACTTCCCCAAGGGAGACTTAGTCCAGGACCAACAAATTGGATTTACTTTGGGATTAAGTTCAGGATAGGAGCCCAAATATCCAACTTGGGAATGGTTTTGTGTTCAGCTCCTTGAAGGAGTGCTGCAGACAAGGATTCCCGAGCTGTTCCTGACATCCGGGGAGGATTTCTCTACATGTTGGACACAGTGATGGAGTTGAAGTAGCTCAGCAAGTCCTCCATGGTGAAGTCCAGGGCCATCCCTGCTCCTGCATAGCAGCGTTGGATGAGCTCCTCAAACTCTCGGTACTGCCGGATGAGCTCCTGCTCCATGGCCTGCCACACCACCTGCAAAAGCACAATTCCTGCTCCATGACTGCCACACCACCTGCAAAAGCACAATTCCTGCTCCATGGCCTGCCACACCACCTGCAAAAGCACAATTCCTGCTCCATGACTGCCACACCACCTGCAAAAGCACAATTCCTGCTCCATGACTGCCACACCACCTGCAAAAGCACAATTCCTGCTCCATGACTGCCACACCACCTGGAAAAGCAGAACTCCTGCTCCATGATTGCCACACCACCTGCAAAAGCACAATTCCTGCTCCATGGCCTGCCACACCACCTGCAAAAGCACAATTCCTGCTCCATGACTGCCACACCACCTGGAAAAGCAGAACTCCTGCTCCATGACTGCCACACCACCTGGAAAAGCACAATTCCTGCTCCATGACTGCCACACCACCTGCAAAAGCAGAACTCCTGCTCCATGACTGCCACATCACCTGGAAAAGCAGAATTCCTGCTCCATGACTGCCACATCACCTGAAACACCAGACCTGAGTTCCTTTCCCTGTGCCTGCAGCTGCACAGGTGATGCAGTCCTGAACCCCAAACTATCCCAGCATCACACCCATTCCAATCCAGTTACCGGCAGAAGATTTTCCTCTGGGGAGAGATATTTTTGCATTTTCTTGTAGAGGGTCTCCAGAGCCCTTTTGACTTCCTTGCCAGGATATTTTTCCATGACTTTCCGGAGCTCCTGCTTGCTGTAGGCCAGTTGGAAGCTGATCTCTTCTTCCTTCACCCCCTGAGCCAGGCGGGCTTTTACCCCATCAAAGAAATGCTGGAAAGGGAAGGAGACATTCCATGCTGAGCCATCCTAAGGAGGATTCCTGCATCAGGGCTGAAACCTGATCCCTGCTCTCAGTTCCCTTCCCATGTCTAAATCAGTGGAAATGAAGTTTAGTGAAGTATTGGAGGTTGTTTATCCCCCAGAAAAACAGAGTTTAGGGAGTTTCATGGTTCTCTCCCTTCCCTGCTCAACAAGCAGCATCTCGAAGGGTTGCCAGCCCATGGAGCAATGGGACAGCTGGAAATATTCCTCCTGTTCCTTGGTGCTTGCTCCAGTTTTCTCCCCACAGAGGGTTTGTATCTAGAGGTGTGCATGGGGTACCCCAGAACCTGCAGAGGTGTAAAGCAAAACCTGAATTTTCTCAGGTCTCATGACATCTGTGCCACAGCTGGACAGGACATTCCACACCTAGAGTAAAACAAGGGAATAATCCCTTCCTTCATCCTTCTGTCTGTTCATACAGCCCAAAAATCTGTTTGGGTATTCCTGCTGCAATCTGGCTGTGGAGAAAAACCCTAAATCCTAAAGATTTTGAGTTCTTAAATGTATGGACTGTTTCCAAGACCCAGAAATGGGCTCCTGCATTACCTACACCTCTTTGCACCTTCTCTTGATGAAGGGAAACTGGGAGAGCTGGAGAAAGCCATGCCAGGATTTTGGGAAATCCAGATTCCCTCACATCCTACTCCATTTGTTGTGAGCAGCAAAACAATCCCTTCCCTTGGAAAAGAAAGGATTTGGAGCCAAAGCAGTGCTCAGGTAGCATGAGACACAGAGCTGATTTTCCAGCCAAGCCAACAAATGTTTGACAGCAACGACTGGAAACAAATTGGAAGTAACAGGTCCCATAAATAATTCCAGCTGAGCTCCGCCTGTGAGACATTTTAGGAAGAGGGAAGGAGCGGAAGAGCCATGGGCTTGGGAAGGAAGGAATGTCCGTTTGAGTTAGCAGAGCCAGATGCTCTTAGCTCAGTTAACAAAGCAGCCACTCGGGAGGCGTTGGATGGATCAGCCCAGGCAGCCGTGAAAAAAAGAACTGGGATCTGCCAGATGCCGGCACGCAACTGGAGTGGGAATGGGAGCAAACTGAGAGCAAACTCCCCAGCAGGGCTTTGGAATTCTGCCCCTGGTGTGTCATGGTCCACCAGCTGGAAATGGGCACAAGGACAAAGCAGCAGGAAAAGGAGAAAATCCTGCATGTTGTTTGGATTGTCCTTAAGAAGAGGGAGTGGGAAAAGCTTTCTTGTTGGCAGGGTGATCACATTGTCTGGATAAAAGGAATTTTCTCCAGTGAGAACAAGCTGGGATAAGCAATCACACCAGCCCAGGGATGTGACAGAGTCCCACCACTGGAGCTTTCAGGATGTGACTGGACAGGGAGCTGCAGAATCTCATCCAGGCAACATTCCCAATGAAGTTTGGACTGGATGATCCTTTGGGATCCCTTCCAGCCTGGGATTCTGAGCTGCTGCTGAAGGGGGGCTGAACAGCCAAACCCAACAGTGGTCAGGGAAGGGGTGGGAACGCTGGACAGGACATTCCACATCTGCTGTGAAACAAGGGAATAATCCCTTCCTTCATCCTTCTGTCTGTTCATACAGCCCAAAAATCTGTTTGGGTATTCCTGCTGCAATCTGGCTGTGGAGAAAAACCCTAAATCCTAAAGATTTTGAGTTCCTAAATGTACAGACTGTTTCCAAGAAAGAAGAAAGGGCTCCTGCACTATTTACATCCCTTTGCACCTTCCCTTGCTGTCCATGCTCAGACTGGGAGAGCTGGAGAAGGCCATGCCATGATTTTGAGAATCCCTGAGCAGAATGAAATCCAGGGGCTCTCATATCCTGTGACAACAAAGCAACACAATCCCAGACTGGATTCAGGGCAGGGTGATTTGAACATCAATTAATCCAGAGGTTTGGGAAGAGCTTGGAGGCACAGGCCAGGCTGCTGTACTCACACTGAGCCTCTCCAGGAGCTGGCCCAGGTAGGTGGTGATGTATTTCCCCATGTGCTCCCTGCACCTTTGCTCGGCTTCTCTCTTCTTGTCCTCCAGGCAGGGGATGTTCTTTTGGCACAGGAAGCTGTGGATGTGGTGGAAATTTTCCATCATCACCATATCTGTGTTCACCTTCAGGTTTGCTGAGTTCAGGCTGTCGACTAGAAAGGAAGGAGGGGATCAGGGGCGGAGAGAAGCCCCTGCAGGCTGTCAGGGGGATGTGCCTTTGGGAGGGCTCATTTGAACATCTGACTTCAGACAGAGTAATCATAACACAAATCCTGATCCCTGTCCATGATTGCCTGCCTCAGCTGCTTCCCTGCAAGCATTCCTGGAGCCTGGCAGGGCCATGTCCATGGATTTAGCAGTGGCTCACCCCAGGCTCCTCTGCAGGTGGGAGCTGCCTCTGTGCACCACCTCATGATCTGTGCTCAGAGCTGTGATTCCTGCAGCCCCTCAGGCCCTCTCCGGGCAGGAAAGCAGGGTATTCCCACTGACAGGAAGCTGTGGGGTCCAGCTGGGACAACACAGGGATATACTGGGAGCTCCCTGCCCTGTTCTCCCAACACCTCTCTCCCTACCAACACCCCATGGTGGTTTTGGGGAAGTTTTTCTTGGCTCCCAAGACCTTGTTAGAGAAGTCTGATCTGTGAGGAGCTCCTCTGTCCATAGTGGGACAGAAGATGTTGGAATTAGATCCAAACCTGAGCCCATGTGTCTCAGCCCTGGGACCATCCTGCTGTGACAGACACTGTGCACCCAGAATTTCTTCGGAGCTCCCAGGATTTTGCCCAGGAAAAGGGGTTTCAGGTCCAGGCAGCACCCAGGGGACAGGCAGCTCCCACCCTGCCACACTTGGAATTTTCCTGGTGCTCCCAGGATCTTGCTCAGGAAAAGGGGTTTCAGGTCCAGGCAGCACCCAGGGAGTCAGGCAGCTCCCACCCTGCCCTGCTGGCCCAGCTGGTCACTCCTGCAGCTGCAGGTAGATGTTTCCTGATGGCAACATCCAGCCTTGACACTCACTGCTGCTGAAGACGCTGCTGGCCAGCCTGAGCTGGGCCTTGTCCAGCTCCCTGCGGCGCCGGGATGTGCAGAACACCTCCTCGGAGAAGGCCAGGAACTCCTGGAAGCGGCTGACACAGGGCAGGATCCCTCCTCTCATCCTGCTGGGGGGCTTGGCCTCCTCCATCTCCTTGCACAAGGTGCCCTGAGAATGACACAAAGATGGGACACCCTCAGATCTGATCTCATTTCATGGAGCACAGGCCAGGAAAGGCAAGGAATGGAGTTTGGGAACACTCCCTCCATTTACAGTGCCCTCTGCGATTCCAAGGAATGGGAGAATCCTTGTTTGAGGCTGACATGGATCTGTGCAGCTGCTCTGCTGCTCCGCCAGGCTGGGGAGACACAGAGCTGCAGATTGCCCTCGCAGCCCCCAGGGCAGAGGTGTCCATCCCTGCCAGTCCTGCTGCTCCCAGCATGGCTCAGGAGCAGAGCTGTGCTCCTGGGCTTGGCACAAACACAGTCAGGGAATCATGGAATGGTTTGGGTTGGAAGAGCTTTAAAGATCATCCCACCCCTGCCATGGGCAGGGACACCTTCCACTATCCCAGGTTGCTCCAAGCCCTGTCCAGCCTGGCCTTGGACACTGCCAGGGATCCAGGGGCAGCCACAGCTTCTCTGGGCACCCTGTGCCAGGGCCTGCCCACCCTCACAGCCAGGAATTCCTTCCCAATATCCCATCTAACCCTGTCCTCTGGCAGTGGAAGCCATTTCCCCTTATTCTAGCCATCCCTTGTCCCAAGTCCCTCTCCATCTTTCCTCTCCCTGCAGGCACTGGAAGGCCACAATCAGGACACCCCGGAGCCTTCTCTTCTCCAGCTGAATAATCCCAATTTTCTCGACCTTTCCTCACAGCAGAGCTGCTCCATCTCTCATGTTGGAAGTTCAGGATGATCATCAGGAAACATTTCTACACTGAAAGGCCTGGCAGGCATTGAAGGGGCTGCCCAGGGAGGTTTGGAGTTCCCATCCCTGCAGGTGTCCAAGGAAGGCCTGGCTGTGGCACTCAGTGCTCTGGGCTGGGGACAAGGTGGGGACCAGGCACAGGTTGGACTTGATGATCCCAGAGATCTTTTCCAACCTGAGTGATTCTGGGATTCTGTTTAGAAGATTCTGGAAGAGGTGAAACATCCCTCAGGCCTATTGGGCTTTCTCCTGCCGACACTCACGATGCATTTGTTGAAGTTGCTCTTGGCCAGCAGCAGCACATTCCCCAGGAGGGTGTGCAGGAAGGACGAGGGGGGAGCTGAGGAAGAGCCCCAGACCCCAAACACGGAGTCACTCAAGGCCACCAGGACCTGCAGGCAGCCCAGCGGGTGGGCCTTGTTGCAGACATCCAGGAGTGCCCTCAGCTCCGGCTCCAGGCAGCTGAACATCTCACTCAGCAGTTGGGTTGTGGCTTCTTCAGGCCTTAAAAACCAAACCAAAACATGGAAAAGGGCAGGAATGAAACAGGGAGGGAGAACCCAGCCCATGTCCCATGTGTATCCCATCATCCACATACTGGCTCCGGGCCTTGGTGCGAGGAGGATCCTCTGGAGATGCCGTGGACTCTCCTCCCTTGGTGGCAGATTCCTGAGGAAAGATTGGAGTGGAAATTATCAAAGGATCCCAGACTGGTTTGGGGTGGAAGAGACCTTAAAGCTCATCCCATTCCACCCCTGCCACGGGCAGGGACACCTTCCACTGTCCCAGGTTGCTCCAAGCCCCAGTATCCAACCTGGCCTTTGTCACTTCCAGGGATCCAGGGGCAGCCACAGCTTCTCTGGGAATTCCATCCCAGCACCTCCCCACCCTCACAGAGAGGAATTCCTTCCCAATATCTCATCTAAACCCACCAAAAAATGATTTGTCTGCTCTCCCTCAGCCAGGAAAATGAGCTCTGGATTTATTTCTGCTGCCTCTCATTGGAGTCCTGTTTAATGCATGGAGATTCCTCATTTTCCTAGAACTGTGAATTAAATTCCATTTAATTCTCCTCTTAAGCATCCTCACTGCTGGTTCGTGGAGGATGAAAGCTCAGGAGAGCTCAGGTACCCCATAGATGTGCCAGGCTTGGGGAATGACTGGAAAATGGGAGTGGAGAAGACACGGTGCTCACCTTCACCTCCAGCCCCTGCAGCTCCACGGAGTCGTGGCCCAGCTGGAAGAATTCCTGCAGGAATTGCTGCTCCGAGGTGCAAAGGGGCTGCAGCTCTCTCAGCAGCTGCTCCAACACCTGCTTACAAACCACCTGCGGTCAGAAAACCCTCTGGAATTCCCTGGGAACACCAGAGTGTCCACCTGAGGGGACATGGGGCAGCACAGGGAGCCTCTGCTCCAGGGAAGGAGCACGGGATGGGGTTGACATGGAACACCTCAGGGACACTCAGCTCCTCACCTTGCTGATGTTCCCCCTGGCTGGGGTGTCCTCCTGGCTCTCCCTGCTCCCGGGGAGAATCCACCAGGGCTGCCGCCTGCTCCCCATGGGCTTCTCCCAAGTGTCCTGCAGACCTGCACGGGGTGTGGGATGTCAGAAATCCAACCTTCTTGGGTTCTCCAGCTCCTTTTAAGTCGAAAATGTCTTTTTATGTCTGACCTTATGCATGAATTGACCTTTTCCTGTTGCATTCAGATAAATGGGGAATTCAGATGTCATTTCCATTTTTTCTCTGCCCTCTGACCTCTCTTTTTCAGTATTTTTATTTAATTAAACTGCCTTTATATTTCACTGATTGTGGTGTTTATCCCTTTGCTGCCTTGTCCTTACTCCTGAAAGCTGGAAAATCCCAGGGGATGAGAGAATAAATCAGCACAAAAACCTGCAAAAGTCTCAGAAAAACTGTTTGGTGCTGAGTTTTGATGGTAAATTGCCACAAAAAGTATCCAGGGCAGAAGGGAGTGGCTTTTTTTTTTTTTTCCCAGAAAATGGCCTTTTCAAATTAAAATCTTTCACCTGGAAATAAATATATTTTTCCAACATTGGCAGTTTTACCACTGGGGGCTTGGCTCGATTGGAAAAGTTGAAAAATATCCTTTGAAAGATGTGTTTTAAAAATCCTTTTGTACTCCCTGAAAGGAATCAGTGGGGAAACATCCAGATTATTTCCTAATTATTTCTAAGAGTGGGAATCATTCCCCTATCCCAAAGGTTCTGGGGGAGTCAGGTCACCTCTCCATCAATCACAGTATCCCAAAAATCTTTATTTGAGCCACTCCCTGGAGGGTTTTCCCTTTGGAAGGATTTATAAGCTCCATGCTGAGCAGGGGTGAGGGATGAGCCAACCCTGCCCACGACCCCAGCCTTGCTAAAACCAGGACTAAATTATGGAGATGCTTCCTAATCTTTTTCCCCCATTTATGTAATAATTACACTGTCTAGAAAGTGGTAAAACCAAGCAAAAATAAATCTTCCAACAGCAAATGGGAAAGGATTTTACAAGCCTGTGAAGGAGAAAGGACTTAATTGCTGGCTCACAATTAATTATAAACAGTTTGAGGTTGCCTTCTAAACTCTCCCATCAAACAACTCAAGAAATAAGCAGGCGGTGCCATAAATAAAATCCTTTCTGAAGGCACGGAATCAACCCAAAAAATTCATTGGGATAATCCGGAGAAAGGAAGTGGCCTGGAGACCTGGACTGGGATCTTTTCCAGCAGGGATGAGGGATATTTGACAGCAGGGATGAAGGATATTTTCGGGCAGGTTTCCTCACAGCCTGGGCTCCATCCATGAGCTGGGGAAACAGCAGGATGAGGTTCCTGCAGAACTCCATCAAAGCCAACCCTGCCCTGCAAAGCAGCCAATTCCACAGGAATATTCCAGTGGGAGGTTCTGGGAGCTGGGAGAGCCTTCAAGCTCCTGCAGAAGGACATATGTGCAGCCCCTGGAGACGGGCAGGGAGTTGTGGATGGGCAGGGAATTGTGGCCGTGCCCTGGAGCTGGGAACAAGTCACCTTCCCCCGCAGAGGGAGGGGCTGCTGTCCCCCTGCTCTGCCCCCAGCACTGCAGGGATGGTGGAGAGAGCTCAGCTGGGACAGTGCCAGCCCCGGGGAAGGTGCCACAGCCTCTGTGGGGACAACTTGCTAAAAATTCCTGCTGCTCTCACGAACTTCCCTCCGGGGTGTTGTTCCAATGTTCTGCTCACATCAAGGATGGGCTGAACACCCCCAGTCCAGCCTGGGGCTTCCTGCCTGTCCCAGACCTGTCCTCCCCCTCTGGAGCACAGCGGGGACATCCCAGAACAACAGAACTCATCCTGTCCTGCCCATGGGCACTTTGGGATGATAGCTACTGGAGCAGGATCACCTTGGAGCCACCAAGGTGTCCTTCCAAGGGTTTTTCCTGGGATTTAATCACTCCGGTTTATAGACTCGGGTAGGAATCAAAGATGGATAAAGTCCTGGAAGGAATCGCAGTTTAACATTTATGGAAGGGGATGAGGCAGATTGGCTGCCACACACACCCTACACCACCTTTTTATTTTAATTTAACAACTTTATTTTCATAAATGGCCCAGTGGATGGTGTCCCTGCTGATGGCAGGGGTGGAACCAGATGGGATTTAATGTCCTGCCATCCCAAACCGTTCCATGATAAAGGATCTCTTGAACTGCCATCTCCACCCCTGCAATATCCCCTTTTTACAATGACTTTCCGAGCACTCCCAGCTGTGCTCAGGTGCTTTTCTCTCCCCCAGCAGAATTCCAGCTCTTTGCTCCAAGTCCGTCAATCCCTTTGCAAGAAGGAGGCAGTCCTTTATCCTGGCCAAAATCTTTATTTCCTCCTGTAGCAATCAAAGCAATCTCCCCTCTCTAGGAAATGATGTTTATTCCATGATCCTATAAATCCCAATGGGAGTTGGCTTCCCACTTCCAATTCCCCAGGTTTCCTTGCTCCAAGTGCATTCCCTCTTGTCAAGAATTCCTATTTTTTAGCAAGGAAGAACACATTTTCCCATGAAAAGCAGCATCCAGGAGTGGATGAGAGGGTGTGAGAGATAAATATTGTATCCATTAACCCTTTGTTTCTCCTGGTGTGCAGATGAAGAGAACCATGGGCCCCTCTCTGCTCATGGAATCATGGAATGGTTTGGGTAGAAAGGGACCTAAAGCCCATCCAGTGCCACCCTTGCCACGGGCAGGGACACCTTCCACTGTCCCAGGCTGCTCCAAGCCCCAGTGTCCAGCCTGGCCTTGGACACTTGCAGGGATCCAGGGGCAGCCACAGCTTCTCTGGGCACCCTGTGCCAGGGCCTGCCCACCCTCACAGGGAACAATTTCTTCCCAATATCCCATCTCTCCCTGCTCTCTGGCAGCGGGAAACCATTTAGGGACCATTTAGGTGACATTTTCCTCCTATTTTTCCAGGATGCTGTGCTCCCCTGCGGGTCCTCATGCTCTGCCAGCACTGCTCATCCTGCTTGTATCCCATGGTTTTGAGGTTCCCTGTTCTCCCAGTGGCTGAGTGTCTTTCCCAGGGGAAGTGGCGCTGGGCAGGAGGAGCTGGAGGGAGTGGTGGGGATGTTTTGGGTGTGATGAACCCCAAAACTGGAGCCGCCAGCCCCATTCCCTTCCTTAGGCTCCATCCCCTGGCTCGAGATCTGGACACCAGCAATGAAGGAGGTGCAGAGCTGAAGTGCTGACTGTGATGGACAAAACACACCAGTCTGACCTTCAAACTGGGCCAAACTGGCCTGGAAATTTCCATTACATCCCTTTGTTTTGCTGAAGGAAAATGTGACTTGTGGGCCATAAAAAATTTCCAGAGGAGACAGTTCAGTTTCTCCTTTTATCTTTAGAAACACCTGACTGGAATATTTTGAGTCAGATCCAGGGATTTTGGTGGAAATGAGCACCTTGGGACAGACAGCACAGCCCCACAGTCAGCTCACTGTGAAATCATCCCATAAATATTGCTGTGAATTCCCTCTGTCTTCAGGGACAGGTAGGGAAAAGTGTCTGAGGAATCTTGCATGGAATATGGACCAGGTTTATAGAACCATAAAATTATGGGATGATTTGGGTTGGGAGTGAGCACAAAATCATCTCATTCCAGCCCCCTGCCATGGCAGGGACACCTCCCACTATCCCAGGCTGCTCCAAGCCCTGTCCAACCCAGTCTGAACCTCTTCCAGCGATGGGGAATGTCAAAGGTCTTCCTGGAGCCTTCTCCAGGCTGAAAAACCCCAAATCCCTCAGCCTGTCCTCATAGGAAAGGATCTCCAGCCCTCAGAGTAGGTGAAGGCAAGGCAAGAGAAAACTTGGTGGGTTTCTAAGGAGATTATGGTGGAGTGGGAACTCTGGGAATCTTTGGGATCCAGGGACAAGGGAGCTGACAACAGGTTTTGTTTTCCAGGCTTTTCCACATCCCACACTCTCTCCTCCAGCTCCTCAGAACCATCCCAGCCACCCCTGTGTCATTCCTGAGCCCCACACAGGGAAAGGGAACCAAAGCTCCAGCTCTAAGGCATTGGCAGACAAAACTGGGGAATCAGTGAGGTCAAGGCTCCCACAAACTGTGCCTGGTGTGGAGCAGAGTTGGCTTCTCCTGTCCTGCCAGCCCAGCCCACGGATGAGGGAATCAGTCATGGATCAAAGCTGGAGAAGCCACCTGTGCTGGAGGTGACTGTCACCTTCCCTGGGTGGGGACAAACCCTGCCCAGCAGCACAAAGGGCAGATTTTGATGTGATTTTAATTCACTCACTTCCTTTCCTTCGTCCCAACAAGGAGCTCCTGGCCTGTTCAAAAAGGGCTTTGATTTCTCGCTCATAGAGTCTGCCAAGGTTCTGGGAATAGACCTAGAATGGGAAGAAGCAGCCAGGTGAGAGCAAAAAGACCAAACTGGGGCATTTCTGGCCTTTTCCTTCAACACAACTCTGCCACCTCCCAGCTTTCTTTCAGACACAGAGCTCCACGTTGGCTGGATATTTCCAGAAGGACTCGTGGCTTTCACGGCCTTGGTGAGACCCAGATTCCATCAGGAATTCCCCAGTCAGACCAGTCTGTTCCCAGGAAATGGTTTGCAGTGTCTGCTGAGGATTTCACTGTTTTGAAAATGGCTGATGGATTTAGATCCACTCTTTATATTTCAGACATCTAGAGAGTGATCCACTCCATGTACGAAGTACAAATCCAAAATAACAAGTGTCCTTGGCTTACACAGATGATTGTTTATAATCTGTTTTGAACAGCTGAACAAAGAATTAGCAAGTTTCACTTTCCAATTACGGAACCTTCAGCCAAATGCATGACCTAACTATGTAAATATTCAGGCCATGCAAAGTGAAATGAGTTCAGCCTCACCTTGGGGAGGTCCCAGAACAGAACGGGGTTGATGTTCCTCAGCCAGGCCATGAGGGGAGTGTAGGGCAGCAGCTCCTCGTGGTGTGACCCATGGCTTGGGGCAGCCACGGTGCCAGCGGGGTGGGCAAGAGCGGGGAGCTGGGAATTGCCCTAAAGGAACAGAAATGACAGAGAAAGTCAAATCAAGTAGCCTTGAAAAGTGTCATTGGCACCCAAAAGTTCCAGTTCAGAAATTGCAGAATTCTTGAAATTTCCAGATTTCTGAAATTTCCAAATGTCTACGATTCCCAGTTCCATGTGTGCGAAGGACGTTCCAAGCTGAAGCACTTGGAACTCAGGTTTTATTCCCATTTTCTTGGAACAATTCAGAGCTGATCCATCAGGAACACATGGGATACTCCAGATAAACCCCCCGGTCAGGAGAAGCCATGGAACAAAAGCTCCTTGTGGAGAAACATGCTGGAAAACTGAGCACTGGGAGGTGGATCTGCCTCGGGGGATGGAATACAATGGAGAGCAAGGATTTTCCAGGGTCTGGTGGCACTGGGACACTGCAGCCACTCCAGGTTGGGAGCAGATCCAGGTGGAAAAATTTATTCAGGGATGTGTACAGCCAAGGTCTGCAAGACTCCAAGGATGGAAATCCCACAGTTCCCTTCCCAGAGCCACTGTTTGAAAGGAAATACGAAATACTTAAGGAAGGAATGCTAAGGATTTGGGAATTGCTTCTTCCCACAGAAGGAAATCCATGGGATTTCTGCCCACAGGGATCTTGTCCACCAAATCTTTTAAACTGACAAATCAGCACGTGAAATTGTTAATCAAAGGATCAAGAGATTGGCTTTTATCCTGGGATTTTAGGTTGCAAACAGATCAACGATCCCCAAAATAAAACAAGAAAGCCTAAAGGAAAACTCTCCAGGCCTAAGGACATAAGGAATGTCACCAGAGGGAATTTGGGAGCCTAGATTTCTCCTACATCCCTGGAAAATGACCCTGAGGGCTGAGGGACAATGACAAGGAGAAGGTGTGTGGGAAGATCTCTCCAGAGAGACGCTTTGGGAAAATCTTCTCGCAATGGCATCCCCTGCACCACTGGCCTGAATTTCCCAGAATATTCCGATTTCCCGGGATTTTGAGGTGCCACGTGACGAATGGAGCCCACCTGCAGCTCAAAGATGTTGGTGAGGTGATTGACGAAGGATTTCTCGAAGTTCTGCTTGAGGGTTTCAAACAGGATCAGCTGCTCAGCCACCGCCTGCAGCTTCCGGTAACCTCGAGGGGAAAAAAGTGATATTTGGGATTTCAGATGGCTGCAGACCCACGTCCCTTAGAAAACTGGGAAATCAGACAGAAGTAAATCCCGAGATAAATCCACCCAAAAGCCAACAAAGGGGGGAAAGCTTTGGTATGGCACCAAGAAAATGCAGACAAGGAGCAAGAAATAAAAAAAAATTTATAAAGAAAAATAATCCATGAGTCTGACCTCAGAGAAGGAGACACGCCCAGTCTCACCACAAGGAAAACTTGGGATTTCCTGCCAGGATTAAGTCTCTGTACACTGCCAGGGATCCAAAAACTCCCACATTCTGCTACAATGAATTATTGTTTTTCCCTGCTGGAGCACAGACAGCAGAGACCACAAATTCCAGCCACAGCTTTCCCCAGCTCCTTCCCGAGCTCCAAGGGGTGTTGTCCACCACTGGCAGGACACTTGGCCTCACATCCTGGGATTTGGAGGGATTGTAGGGATGGCTGGCAGGAGTTTGCGTCAATTCCAATGAGACTTGGACCAGCTAGAATCCAGTGGGAGGTGCTGGCAGAGCTGCACTGGAGTCTGGGTGCTCCAAGCTGGCCATTGGCAGCATGGATTGGATTTCTCCAGGAATGGAGCCAATCCAGGCTGGGAGAGCTGGGTGTGTTCACCTGGAGAAGAGAAGGATCCAGGGAGAGCTCAGAGCTCCTGCCAGGGCATAAAGGGGAACCTGGAGAGCTGGAGAGGGACTGGGGACAAGGGCTGGAGGGACAGGACACAGGGAATGGCTTCCCACTGCCAGAGGGCAGGGAGAGATGGGATATTGGGAAGGAATTGTTCCCTGTGAGGGTGGGCAGGCCCTGGCACAGGGTGCCCAGAGAAGCTGTGGCTGCCCCTGGATCCCTGGAAGTGTCCAAGGCCAGGCTGGACACTGGGGCTTGGAGCAACCTGGGACAGTGGAAGATGTCCCTGACCGTGGCAGGGGGGTTGGGCTGGATGAGCTTTAAGGTCCTTCCAACCCAAACCATTCCCTGATTCCAAGATCTCCAGACCAAAGCCAACCCTCTAGGCCTGTTTCCCCTGTTCTCAGCTCCAGGCAAATATTGTTTGCAGTTCTGCCCTTCCCAGGCCCCCCTAGATCTGTGCTGCTCATCAGCTTCCCAAATCCAATCCCTGTATTCCTGCTTTTCCAAGGCAAGGCTGCTCAGCTAACACAGGAAGTAATTCCTGGGAATATCCCCTCCAGCAGCAGTGGCTCAGGGCAGCACAGGATGGTGCTGGGGCTGATCCCATGGGAGGAATCCCTGCTCCTACTCACTGGGATGGATGGGAATGTCCATGCAGGCAGACAGAGCCTTTGCTGCAGCCAGGCAGGTTTTGATGGCTCCGGGGCTGGAGAGATCCGCCTGGCTCAGGGTGTCACGGTGCTCCTGGCTCAGCTGCAACTGGGTCTGCAACAAACACAGCCAGCTTTGCATCCCCTCTGATCCCTTCTGATCCCTTCTGATCCCACCGGGAACGCTGCTGCCTGGGAATCACCAAATGCTGTGTCCAGCAGGAAATCCAGGCTGCTCCATCCCTGTGAAAACCTAAGTTCTGCACAGGAACAGCTGCGGTGGTGGCCAAGGAAGCCCTGGAAAGACCTCAGCAAGAGTTTCCAGAGGGCTGGCACCTCTGGAATCACTGCTGGCAGCAAAGGAAGAGCTAAGGATAAAAGCAAAATTTAATGATAAAAGGAAAGCTAAGGTTAAAAGGGAAAGCTAAGGTTGAGAAAGGAAAATTGGCACAGAGGCCACCACAAGCTGTGGAATTGAGGATTAGTTCTTGCATTTATGTCAAATTGTAAATAATTTCCCTTATTCCAAGGGCTCATCCAGAGTCTTTCCCCTGGCTGTGCCGGCATCCCATGGCTGTGGCTGCAGGGAAAAGCTCCTTGTGCCACCAGGGATGCAGGGAGGAGCTGATGTACACTCTGCCCACGTTGAATGGTTAGGTTGCCTTCAAGAGAGGGGAAAAATTGGAAAACAGAGAAAAGGAGAGCAAGGAAAGGGGAAATTCCCATCAGTGGGAAGTGGGAGGAGGAGCAATAATTCCCTGGACAAGCAGCCCCTCCAGGCAGCAGGGAGTGCCTGGAATGCTTCCCATGGAAGGCATTTGTTTTCCCTCAGGACATCTAAAGTCCCCTCTGCACATGATGGATCAGGGCTGGTGGGAGCAGGCTTTGACCTGAGGTGTGTGTTGGAAGGTCTGCCTCAAATTAATTAATTAATTAGTTCATTAATTACCGTGCTTGTGTATTTCCAGGCCATGATTCTTTGTTGTTAAATTACTAATTGGCTTTGTCATTCCGAATTCTGCCTTGGGAAAGGAAGAATTTCAGAGACCCCTGTGGGCCATGGGAAGAGCTCTGCCCCTCAGCTGCTGCTGGGGCTCCCTGGTGGCCATCCTGGCTCTGTGTCCATCCTGGCTCTGTGTCCATCCCCATCTTATCCACACCATTCCCAAATTTCCCAGCCACAGGAGCTCCACAACCCTTGCAGACAAGCAGAGTTTGCAGTGTTTGAGCCTCCCTGGAAGTTTTTCCTGACAAATTCCCCAGCTGAAGATTGATGTCCTCGTAAATCCACGCACCGTGAGGAACAGGATGTCATCCATCAGCCTCGCCCTGTTGGCAGCGACGCGGTGCAGCAGGGAGTTTTCCCGGTGGATGTGATCCATCTGCTGCTTCACGCTCCCCAGGAGCTCATCGTAGAGCTGCAGGGTCTCCTCCACCCTGGCCACCTCTGCCAGGGCCTCGTCGATGGAGCTCATCAGCTGGGCCACCTGCGGCTCCGAGGAGATGATGGCTCGGAGGTTGGCCTGTGGGATGAGGGAGCAGAGGGATTCAGAGCTTGGCGGGGAATGATTGTCCCCATCCTGGGGTCAGATGTCCTGTCCTTCACCCGCCAAGCAGGGATCTTGTCACGGGAATGGGCAGGATGGTGGTGGAATTGTCCCTCCTTTGCACTTGGCCAAATGCTATCTTCGTGTCCCCAGGGCACAACAAAACCCTGCCCTGGGCAAGGTGGCCCCTCAGAGCACTTCCATCTGTCCCAAATTCCTGTGGAGATTTTCCTGTGGACTTCCACTATCCATCTGGCCATGAGCGGGAAAGCCTCCATAGGTGTGGAGAGACCACCGAGCCCTGCTGGTTCTGTGCACTGGGAAAGTCTCACTCCCACCCTCATCTCCACAACTGCTAGAGTCCCCTGAGGAACCTGAGTGTCCTTCCCACAATATTTCATGGAATCCCAAACCGGTTTGGGTTGATATAGGTCCTAAAGATCATCCTGCCATGGCAGGGACACCTTCCACTATCCAGGCTGCTCCAAGCCCTGTCCAGCCTGGCCTTGGACACTGCCAGGGATCCAGGGGCAGCCAGAGCTTCTCTGGGCACCCTGTGCCAGGGCCTGCCCACCCTCACAGCCAGGAATTCCTTCCCAATATCCCATCCATCCCTGCCCTCTGGCAGTGGGAAGCCATTCCCTGTGTCCTGTCCCTCCAGCCCTTGTCCCCAGTCCCTCTCCAGCTCTCCTGGAGCCCCTTCAGGCTCTGGAAGGAGCTCTGGGGTCTCCCTGGATCCTTCTCTTCTCCGGGTGAACATTCCCAGCTCTCCCAGCCTCTCTAACCATGGACACTCATCTCCAACAGCATCAGCAATGCTCCCAGCCTGCACTGCTCCTGGAATTCTGCTACCCAGCCACACCCCAGAGACTCCATCCCATCCCATCAGCTCTGCCCAGTGCTTCCCATTGTATTAATTGTTCTTTAATTAGAGCCACAAGCCTCCCCCGAGCCTGTCCCTGCCACCCGTTCAGGCTGTCCCCATGGGGTGTGCCCTGAGCGGTGACACCGAGCGGACAGTGCTGCTGGAAGGAGCCCTCCAGAGGATCCTGCTCCGGGAACAGGAATATAAAATCCAGCTGCAGGCAGCACAGAGCTGCTGGGAGCTCCCTGCAGTTCCACATGTGTTGGGATCCTGGAATGATGTAGGAATACCAATGTCCAAATCAGAGCTTTTAGCCTCCCGGAGTCCTGGCTGTGCCATCCTTCCCTTTGGAGAAATCAGTTTTTCCTTGCTGCCAGTGCAGGGATTTTTGTGATTCCCAGAACAGCTGGGTTGGAGGAGAGTGATTAGTATTGGAGAGGAAGCCAAGGTGTTATCCCTGGGATGTGGGAAAAACATTTAAATGGATGCATGGGCTGGTCCAACTCTCAGATTAATAACGTTTAATATTGGAGATTAGGGCTCGGAAATGGAAATGTTCATTAATTAATTTATATTAGTGGGAAGTCACATTTATTCATTAGAGGGCATTAAAATAATGTATTCAACGGCTCCTTTCATCTCCAAAAACTTAATAAAGATGCATCTGTCACTCTCCCAGGGTGTTTTACAGCTGGAACAGTCACAAAGTGCCTGTAGGACCTGCCAGGAGCTGGCAGGAACAAACCTCAGGAGTCTGGGCTTCCGGATTAACATCCAATTGTAATCAGTCATATATTGGGAATACAGCAACTACTGCAGCAAAAGGAGGCTGGATTTAGGGCTTGTGGTTTCTCGTATGGTTTAAGATATTTCCTTTGGCTTATTTTTTCCTTTTTTTCCCCCTTGGCTACCAGCCATAAAATCCCAGGTATTTAAGCAGAAGATGAATGCTCAAAGCAAATCTCTCAGGTTTTTTGCTCCAGCGCTTAAAGGAGAAATTTCCTCTGCAGAAATGCAATAAATCTCAGCAGCTCCAATGGAGTCAATAATGCTCAGAAGTCATAAAAT
The DNA here is from genome assembly GCA_013397955.1 of Grantiella picta. Classification (NCBI taxonomy): domain Eukaryota; kingdom Metazoa; phylum Chordata; class Aves; order Passeriformes; family Meliphagidae; genus Grantiella; species Grantiella picta. Next base: position 396,529 of record VZRM01004160.1, read on the forward strand.
CGTGGAATGTTTGGGGTTGGAAAGGACCTCAAAGCCCATCCAGTTCCATCCACTCAGGGACAAGAGCCAGGGATGTTGAAGGATCCTCCTGCAGGGGACCCTTGAGCTCCTTGGTTTCATTGTCTCCTTTTCACTTCCAAATTTATGGAAAACCACAGAATCCTGGAATGGTTTGGGTTGGAAGGGAACTTAAAGCTCATTTTGTTCCAACACCTTCCACTGTCCCAGGTTGCTCCAAGCCCTGTCCAGCCTGGCCTTGGACACTGCCAGGGATCCAGGGGCAGCACAGCTTCTCTGGGCACCCTGTGCCAGGGCCTGCCCACCCTCACAGGAAATTCTGGAAACAGCCTGTGTCTTTTCCATTGGCCCTTCCTACTGCTTTATATTTGCCATTTAAATCTCCTTCTAGCTCTGTTTCACTTCCCCTCCTTTCCCTTCTCCCTGCATGCTGCTTTTCCTTCTCTAGACATTCTTTTGGTCCCTTTCCATCCCTCAGAGCACCCCACACCCCTGTGCCCTGCAGTCACACCCTTCCCTATATTTCCTCCTGGAATTTCTCCCAGATCAAGCTCCCGCAGGGAAGGACAAGCTGCTGATGCCCAGAGACTCAATCCCTTCTCCCAGACCCCTCCTTGGCTCCGTACCTCATCCAGCACCTGCAGCTCGTGGCTCAGCTGCTCTGCAAAGGCCACAGAGTTGTTCACCAGGGGCTCATGCTCCTCCATCAGCTCCAGCACATCTGCAGCTTCCTTCGGAGTCATCTCCTGGTAGGCACTCAGCTCCTCCTGCAGCTCAGCCTCCGCTGGCTCCTTCCCACCTTCCTGGGGTCTCTGCATCCCTAGGAGATGTGGGGAAAGCCAGATGAGGTCACTTTAGCAGCCCTGCTCAAATCCAGTCCCACTGAGGGACAGGAGTCCAATCTTTTCTTAATGACCAATATTTTCTTAATGACCCTGATATGAAAACCAAGAGTATTTTGATGACATTTTCTGATGGTATGAAATCAAAAAGAATTATCAGAGCAGGGCATGTCATGATGTACTCTAGAGTTTAAGAACTGTCATGAAATTAATGATAGAAGTGGCAAAATCATGGATTTAAAAGTAGACATTTTCTTTGGTGCTATAAGTTAAGTTTTAAAAATTGTGGGATTGTTTGGAAATCATTGAGAAAAAAACATGAATATTGCAGATGATCACAGTTTCCAGTGCCTTGATGAGGGATATGTGGAAAAAGGGGCTGAATGGCTTAAAATGTATTCAGGGGAATCAGAGAGTCATCAATGTCCATACAAGCCCTGGCAAGAGATTATCTGGAATGCTATGGCATTCCAAAGATCACGGAGTGGGGCAGAGAAAGATGGATGTGGAATAAAGGGTGAGCTTTGTAAGGGGAAAAACATACTTCGGGGTTGGGTTGGGTTTTTCCTTGCTCACCTGTGCAGGACTGTGGGCTGGGACACCTGGATGTGTCACACAAAGCGAGACAAATTCCAGGGGGGAGGAAACTCCTCGGTTTGAATTGGACACGAGGAAGAAGGGCTTGACAATGAGGGTGGGCAGGCCCTGGCACAGGGTGCCCAGAGCAGCTCGGGCTGCCCCTGGATCCCTGGCAGTGTCCAAAGCCAGGCTGGATGGCACTTGGAACAACCTGGGATAGGAAAAGGCGTCCCTGTCCATGGTCCTTAAGGTCTCTTCCAAACCAAACCTTGTGCTTCTATGAAATAGACTGAAAGTCATGCATTGTAAAGATACATAAAAAATTTCTATAAATAATAAATATATAAAATATATTTTATATCCACAAATATCTTTCCTTCTCAATGGCAGGATGTCACCAGGCCGCTGCACTGACATCACCAACACTTTGCTCACCTCCCCAGCCCAGGGTGCAGAGAGGATCTCTGGGGATAAGGTAAGTTAAATTGTATTTTCATTCCCCGCCTGGCTCAGTGTATCCATGGGCAGCGGATCAATTGCTGGCTGTGCCTTCAGACACCCAAACCCATCTCCTGCTGCTCCCCTGTCCCTGGGATCACCTCACCCTCTCCCATCGCCCTCATTCACTGCCTGAATTCATTTGCATTTCACTGGTGGTGATGCTGCAAAAAGCCCATAGTGCTCTGAGTGTGACAAGGCCATTAATTAATTAATTACCTTCCACTGCACCTGAGGGGACGTTCACAAAGGTGACAGAACCACCGAGGAATCGCTGGTTCAGCTTCCACAAGCACTTGAGGAAGGTTTTCTTCTCCTCCAAGCTGCTGGAGGTCCACTTGTAGAGCTTCTCCAAGTGCAGCTCAAAGTCCGGGCTGGCCTAGATGTCCCCAGGTAATTAACACATCAATTAACGAGCTTCAACCCATCCTGCTCCAGCACTGCTCATTGAATTACACATTATATAAAACCCCTTCACCTTTTCCTGCACTTTTGGGGGGATGAGTGATGAGTTTTGACAGTGGCCGGTGGCAGATGCTTGGGATCAAAAGCATTCCAAGGGCAAGCCGGGAGTTCTGGTGCCTTCAGGATTCCCTGGCAACCTCCAGCATCCCATGATCCAGCAGCTCCCTGCGCTGGAGCTTGGCTGCACGGCCCTGTGTTTAACAGCCCTTGAAGGAGCTGCTGTCCCTGCTTTCCTCTAACGGTTTTTGGGATTATTCAGAGCCTTGGCACCTCCAGCATCCTGTGGGAATGAGCTTGGAAATGCTGAGTGGGAAAGGAGGAGCAACTGGAGGGAAGAATTTGGGATAAATCCAGCACCCACCCTGCCCCCACTGCAGATACTCCCTCTGCAATCCCCATCCAGCTGAAATCCCAAACCTCTCTTCACTCCAGGCTGGGAATACCAGGAGAAACCCCAGAAAGAATTCCACAAGCTCACACCTGAAATCCCTCTAGAAGCAGTATGGAATCACCTGTTAACACCCAGCAGGCCCATTTCCCAGCAGGGGAAGGAAAATGGACTGGAAACAAACACCCTTGGCATTTCCCGTGTTGTTTCCATCCCTATAAATGTTTACATTTCCCTGTTCCCAAGGGATGTTGTCTCCTGGAGGAGAACTCCAGCCACAGGAGGTGCAGGTTTTGCCACTGAGCTCCATCTAAGTGGAAAAAACAATGGAGGCTGCTGAACAGAATATCCCACAGCAGGCAATTCCTTCCTGCACCATCCCAGCTCTGCAGCACAGCCTGATCCTTCTGGAGAACTTCTAATTATGGGCACTAATCACCACCACAGCCTCGGGGAGCTTATTGGGATCACTGCAGTCCTAAAAGTGTTCATTCCTGGCGAGGTTGTTCCAAAACACCTTGAAGTGACGCTTCCACCAGGTCCCACCCTCTGGAATGGCACAGAACCGATGGCACAGGGGGTAATGGAGCTATTAAAGCAGGGAGATGTTAATTAACCACCTCATGAATATTCATGATGTTTTGGTCAAGACAACTGGAGCTTTAGTGGGGCTGGATTTGCTGTGTCAGCATTTGCTGGTGCCAGGGTAACTCTGGTTTGGATTCCAGCTGGTGATGAGGTCCCATTTGAGGAATGACAGGGATCATTCTGGCTGTGTGACAGCAAGAAGCCAGGAAGGGGCAAGGATGAGGCTCCAGGCTTGATGAAGGGGAGAGAGAATCAGAGAATCAAGGAATTTCTTGGGTAGAAAAGGCCTTAAAGTCCATCCAGTGCCACCCCTGCCATGGCAGGGACACCTTCCACTGTCCCAGGTTGCTCCAAGCCCTGTCCAGCCTGGCCTTGGACACTGCCAGGGATCCAGGGGCAGCCACAGCTTCTCTGGGATTTCTATTCCAGTCCCTTACCACCCTGACAGCCAGGAATTCCTTCCCAATATCCCATCTCTCCCTGCCCTCTGGCAGTGGGAAGCCATTCCCTGTGTCCTGTAGCCAGCAGAGAGGGATGTGAAGAGATCATCCCACTTATCCTGCCAGGAGGAAGGTGAATGGGGAGGTGGCTGCACTCTAAAAGTACATCTGGAAAGGCACAGAGCTGCCCAACCTAAAGGACAGCACAGCACAATGGGAACGATGTGGGCAGGAATACAGGCTGGGAATTACAGGAAGGAGAACTGAGTTCTTTGTTTGTCTCCCAGCAGGACGTGGGGGCAAAAATACACCAGTATTTTCTGATATGATCCGTTTATCCCATTGGGATGGCAAATGAGGGGGTAAAAATTGGAAATCCTGGAAGTATCTTCTACTCTGAATTCCTGAGGAACCAAAGCAGTTGGAGGAGCCAGGTTCACCTGCTCAAGGAATTCTTGGGTATTCTGGGAGCACCATATCCCCTTGTGTGTAGGAAATGTGGGGTAGTGAGATATCAGAACAGATCTGATCTCTGCATTGGGATTTTTCCTTCCTACCACACTGTACTTCATTTGTCCTGCATGGAGAACTGGGAAGCTGCTCTTTTTCCCATTTATTTTCATGCTTGTGAAATGCCAGGCATGTTGCCAAAGCCCCTGGAACATTCCCATTAATAAAAACCCTCATTATCCCAACTTTACCGACGCTCTGCCAGCCCTACAGCAGAAAGGGAGGATCTTATCCAATCTGCCTTTCCCCAAAACCCTCATGTCACCCTAAAGGGACAAATTCCTGCTGACTCCATAATCCCTCTTTCAGTAAATCCAATCTTTAAATCCCTCATGGAAGTGTCTGTCAAGGAGCTTTGTCCCCATGGCCAGATGGGCCTGACAGGAGCAGAGCTCTGCAGCTTCCCGGGGCTGCTGCAAACATTGGAGCAAACATAAACGAGAAAGTTAAGGAGCTCCAGAGCTCTGAGCTTTCCATGGAAGATGTGTCCATGCAACTCCAGGGAATCGTGGAATGAGCTTGGGAAAGAGCTCCAAAATCAAGTCCAAGCTTTGAGTGAGTACCACTGTGACCACTAAGCTGTGCTCAGCTATTTGGCCAGCCTGACTTTCCTCAATTTGAGAGAGATGACCCAGGAGGGAAGGAAATCCCTCCAGCCTTGGCATCTCCCTGCAAGGGGTGAGGGAAACGAAGTTCAAAATCACTGAGGCAGGATGGAGGAACCTCAGTTCCCCACACTCCAGGAAACAGCTCTGGAAGCAGGAAAAGGGCTTTTAATCCTCTTCATTTTCCTCAAAATTATCATCTTCCGTTCCTACACTCGAAATCTCCACACCCACTGCTCTTCCCACCATCTAAACCATGGGCTGAGCTCCAGGGGACCTGGATTTCACTATGGATCCTGGCCTGTGGATCATACCCAAACCTCTCCATCCCCCCGTGATCCCCCTTTGCCTTGTCCTACCTGAGGGGGACTCCTGCCATCCACCAGCCTGAGCTGGGCCAGAGGCCACCACTGCTCGCTCCTGTGGGGCTCTCCTCGGGTCACCTTCACCTTCACCAGGCATGGCTGCACCGGCCTGGGCGTGTCCACTGAGGGAAAAACCAGGAAAACACCCAATCCTCAGCATTATTGTTATCCCAGTGCAGCAGTTCAGGCAGTGGATGGAACCACAGACACGGATTTTGGACCCACAGACACGGATTTTGGACCCACAGACATGGATTTTGGACCCACAGACACGGATTTTGGACCCACAGACACGGATTTTGGACCCACAGACACGGATTTTGGACCCACAGACAGGGATTTTGGACCCACAGACATGGATTTTGGACCCACAGACACGGAGTTTGGACCCACAGACAGGGATTTTGGGGTGTGGCTGGATGGGGAGGCTGCAGGGATCCCTTCAGCTTTCCATGGAGTATTTACATATGGAAAGTGCTCTCTGGGGTCTATTCCACAGTAATTTGATTCCCAGGAAGGGATTTCCATGGGATTTAAACCAGGCCATTGTGCTTTACACGAGTAATGTTCCAGCAGGGTCTGAATGCAGCAGGAACAGGGAGCTCAGTGCAATAGGAATTCTGGGAATTTTATACCACATTCCTGGCCCTCAATCCAGGATCCAAAATTCTACCTTTTCTGACTGACCACACATCCCATCAAAAATCCATTCCTGGATAACACCAATGAGCTGCCAGGCAGCTCTTGGGAGAGACTGGCTGTTCAGCATTTTGGATAATATAGATTTTCCATATTTTCCAGAAATCTGACCCTTCCAGGGATGACTCCTGGATTTTCAGTGCTGCTCCAGGGGTGGATACAGCTTGGAGTTGCTCCTGCTGCACTCCCCTGACTACAGAGGGAGTTGAAGGACTTCATTTGGGCAAAAACTCCAACTGAAACTGTCAGAAATCAATCCTGCAGGAGGTGATGCTGTCCAGAAAATAAAAAAAAATCCACAGTCACAACTTCTTGGGAGTGATGGAGCAACCAGAAAAGCACGGACCGAAGGAGATGGGGAATTTCCCAAAGGATTCCCACCCTTGGCTCCTCATCAAACAGCTCCAACCTCCTGGAATATCTGGGCACTGGGAAAACTCCCAGAATCTCCGGACAGATGGAGGCTGGGCTGTGTGAGGATGGTTTTTTGCTGACCTCTAATGACAGAATTTATGCAAATGGTAAAAAAATACAGAACTTAATTCCTGGAGGGAGCAAATCCTAATTCCTGGAAGGAACAAATCTCATCTGCCCAGCTAAAGGTCATCAATGTCCAAGTGGGAATTTTAGGTTTTTTCCAGTTCTGGACAGGCTGCACTGACAGGGCACAACTCCTGCTTGGGATTCAGACTTCCTTCATTTAATCCTAGAAATTCTGGTCCTAACTCTTCTCCCAAATTAGGGGAAGAGCCAACAGAGACTCAACTGACTAAAGCAGGAAGTAACCTTCCCATGTTGGCAATTCCATCCTCCCAGGGTTCTCACCCACGACACAGAGAATGCACATCTTCTTCCTCTTCCCTGTTTTCCACACCCGCACAGCCTCCAGCAGCCTCTTCTGCTGAGGCTGGAACACCTCCTTCTCCAGGGAGCTCCAGAGGAAGGCCATGCTGGGACCTGGACACAATTCCAAGGGGTGGTGCTGGCGGTCAGGGCATGGCAGCTCCTGAAAAACACAGCCAGGATGGAGAGGGATCCAGAAAAACAGCAGCTGCCCCTTCCCTTGGAGTGCTGGATGGGCTTGGAGCACCCTGGGACAGTGGAAGGTGTCCCTGCCCACAGCAGGGGTGGAATGGGACGAATTCTAAGGTTCTTTCCCACCCAAACCACTCTGGAATTCCATGACTCCCAAGTCTCAGGCAGCTGGGTTGGAAGTGATCCTAAAGATCATTTCCTTCCAACCCCACTGCCATGGGAGATGACATTGGGATGCTTTTCCACTCTCAGCAGACCCAGCAACATCAGGATTGCTGGCAATCCACGTCCTGTAGGTCCTAGATAAACCCTTGGAGGCCACCAGCAGTTCTTTCACATCCTCCGAGCTGCGTGGGGAGAGAAAAAGCCAAGTGGCCACAACGAAAAGGTTGGGTTTTGCAAATACTTGAGTGAGAACCAGGGATATATAAAAACACAGGCTGCAGGAAAATAATAATAGTAATAATAATAATAACAATAACAGCAATAACAATATTTACAACAGGCACTGAGAATGCTTGGGAGGAGGAATTTGTTGCTGAATTCGTGGCTCTGCAGTGAACAGAAAGCAATGAACCCCTCAGCAACTCCCTCCTAGGTACTCCCTCAGCTCAGCCACACATTTAACGAGCTTGGAATCACATCCCAAATTATTAAATCTTCCTACCGAGCCTGTGACCCCCCAAATAAAAAGGAATTTACTTCTAAAATGATTCTGTCACCACCACGACCCTTTGAATGAAAGCCCTCTCCAGATTATCCTGATTCCTCCATCCCTGTCAGGTTTTCACCCTCTCTAATGGCATTCCCCTCCCCACAGCCCATTTTCCAGCACTAATTCATTTAGAGCAGCACTTGAGCGGCAGGAAAATGATGGAAAGGCAGAGTAATAGAGGGCTCCGTGCTGCTGGATGAGTTCATTCGGGAAGCACCACACTTCCCGTGGCTGGAATTGAAAAGCTGTCGGCAGCAGAGCAGGATCGACCCCTGTCATCCAGAGACAACCTGCGAGACTTACAGATGGCAGGGAAAGCTTCCTGAAATTCCCCCATCGCCCATCCAGCCGCTGGCAGCCAGGGAAAGCGCATGGGGAAAGGGAAGAGTGAGTAAGCATTTACCAGTGGAGGAGAAACGGAGGGGTTCAGTCACAGGAAGCCTCAGAGCAGGAAATGATTTGTGGGTGAAATGAAAGCCCTGAGAGCAAAACAGGAAGCCTGAAGGACCTGGGTGAGCTCTGAGCATGAGGCCAGGGCAGGAAATCCCCAGGTGCATCGGAGCTGCAGAGGGGGAAAAGCAAAGCAAAGCGAAATTGCTTCCCATTTCCTCTTTGTTTTGTTAAAGAGAGTCAAAATCAGGGTTAAACCCCCTCCATTTCCTCTTTGTTTTCTAAGGAGTCAAAATCAGAGTGAAATCCCCCTCCATTTCTTCTTTGTTTTCTAAAAAGTCAAAACCAGGGTGAAATCACCTCCATTTCCTCTTTTTTTTTGTTGAAGAGTCAAAATCAGGGTGAAATTGCCTCCATTTCCTCTTTGTTTCATTAAAAACAGTCAAAATCAAGCTTAAATCACCTCCATTTCCTATTTCTTGGTTAAAGAGTTTTCAGAGAGAAGTGGTTTCTCCACCTGAGCTCACCTGTTACCCACCAACCCCAGAATTCCAGCTCCAGGGGGGATTTGGTTGGGATTTTTCTTTCTATTTTGTTTTATCCCCCTTTTAAAATTCATCTCCCAGGGCCAAAGACAGGAAAACCCCAGATGTCCCAACTCTCCCAGCCCTGGCGATGTCCCTCCTGTGATGTTCAGCACCAAGGCTCTGGTGCAGCACAAGGTTTGGCTCCACAGGTTCCGATCATCCCAAAAATCAGGGATAAGGAAAAGTGAATGCAGCTTGGACATCCTGGGCCAGCTGCACTGGTTTGGGGTTCTGAGGAATAATTCAGGATGGTGGGAGATGAGCTAAATCCTCCCCAAAGTGGCCCTGGAGGGGTTTGGGCTCTGTGCTGTGTTCTCCAGGCTGGAGATCCCATGGAACTGCTGTGTCTGGGATCGGCTTCTCCTTTTCCTTTGGCAGATCCTGGATTTGGGAGCTGGGCTGGGCAGCAATGGGGTCTGGGTGTGGTGGGGATATTTCCTCCCTGTGCTCCTTGGGAGTGTTTATGATGTTCATTTGTGAGGAATCCTGGAATGGTTTGGGCTGGAAGGACCTTAGAGCTCATCCAGTTCTTTTAGAGAGTCTCTCCGAGACAATTCCTGTGCCTCACCCTGCAGACAGGCACTGCCTCCCCAGTTCTCCTGCTGTTGGGAAGGGGTCCAGAAATCCTCAAGGAGGAGTTTTGGCAATGCCCAAGTTGTCCCAAACAGGAGCATTTAAAGCTCTCGTGATGTCCCTGCCGTGTTTGGTGCCTTGGGGGAACAAGTCAGCTCCTTTGTGAGCTGCAAGGACCTTTCATGTGCACCCTGCGGGGGGGGAAAGAGGTCATGGAATCATGGAATGGTTTGGGTTGGAAGGACCTTAAAGACCATTTTGCTTCCATGGACAGGGAAACCTTCCACTATCCCAGGGTGCTGCAGCCTGGCCTTGGAGACTTCCAGGGATCCAGAGGCAACCAGAGCTCCTCTGGGCACCCTATGCCAGGGCCTTCCCACCCTCACAGGGAGGAATTCCTTCCCATTATCCCATCCAATCCTGCTGCTTGGAAGCCTTCCCCCCTTCCTGCAGGATGCTATCCCAGGGGTTTCATTCCTGATTTCATATTATTCTCATGCACTCTGCCTTCTTTACCTCCTCTCCCTCATGGACTGGATTTCCTTCTCTCCCCACCTTCCCCCATGGAATTACAGGGAGCACCGGGAATGTTTGCCTTGCACAAACCTGTGCAGGAATTGATCATCCAGGAACCAGCCCGGAACATTCCATTCCACTGGGAGCAGAGAACTGCTTGGCTAAAATTCTGGAATAAAGCAGGAGTTCCTTTGGGATTCCTGGCTGCGCTCAGGAGCTGTCGGGAGCCTCAGCACCACCATCCAGACATTCCCTTGGATTATTCCCCTGGAGTCTCGTGGCTGCTGGAGACACTGAGGAATCCAAGCTTTGATTTCAAGGAGAGCCTTGGGAGATCCAGGGAGGGGAAAATCCCCACAGAAACCTTGGAAAAGCCTTTCCCTGCCCACATCACCATCGGGATGCAGATGGTGGAAGCAATGCAAATGAGCAATTTATCTTAATTGCTGCAAACTCATCATTCTAATGAATCCTTTTAAAATACAGGGGGTGCTGTTAGGCGTTTTCATGGAAGAAAAATGAGGAAATTGCACAGACAAATGAGCTGGGACAGAGCAGGAAAGTACAAGTATGGAATACAGTGTTCTTTGCATCGATTTCCCACCCAAAAGCAGGAATAACTTGATTATTTTGGCATTCAGGCTGAAGGAATCCCAAACCTACACAGTCTGATGGCATTCCCTGGCTGAGATGAGCAATCTGCAGGAATTTGCTTTTCCTTTCCTTCCCAAACAGGGAGCACAAAGCTGGAATTGCTGCAGGGCCCAGCAGGGTACTGAAGCTGTTGAGTTTCCTGCCACAGGGACTCATGGCCATCACTGGATGCCAAAATTTTGGGAGTTTTAAACAATATTCCCAGAATAGCCCACATTTCAGTGCTTCATGGACAGATCCTGCCATTTTCCCTGGAAAAGAGGTGGTAATTTCTCAGGGAGAACCTGCTCTGGATCATTAGGCGGTCAGACACGCATGAGCAGTGCTACTCCAAACACGAGCAGAGGATCCCAATCCCTGAATCCTGGAATCCCTAGAAACCCTACAGCCCCATCCTTGATGTTATGGTGATGGATGAGGAAAGATGAGAGCTGCACAAACCATTTATTGCTGCCTCCCCCTTTTTTCCCTTTCCACTCCCAGCACCAAACCATCAGCATTCCGAGAGCCCCACATCCTGAATTTCTTGGAGAAGACTTTCTCACTCTCAGCCATCAGCAGTGGGATGTTGCTCCTGCATCCCAGCACTGCTCCAGAGCTTTGCCAACGTGCCCCAGGCCAGGTCTGGCTGAGACTCCCTAAATCCCAGCTGTCGATATCTCCCAGCACAGATATCCTCAAAGCCAAGCTTGGACATGGGGCAGGAGGAATTCAAATTCCAGAGGCAGTCTGCAGTGCTCTGTCTTGTGACCTCAATCCTGCTCTCCTCCTCCTGTTGTCCTCTGAAAAAGGGGGAATTTCTGTGAAATATTGGTCAGGAATTCCTCCCTGTGAGGGTGGGAAGGCCCTGACACAGGTCCAGGCTGTCCCTGGATCCCTGAAGTGTCCAAGGCCAGGCTGGACAGGGCTTGGAACAACCTGGGATAGTGGAAGGTGTCCCTGCCATGGGGTGGAATGAGATGAGCTTTAAGGTTCCTTCCAGCCCAAACCATTCCGTGACTCTCTGATTCTCCATAAATTTGGAACTGAAGGGAGAAAATGAAGCCAGGACCTCCAGGGTGCCCTGCGAGAGAACATCCTTCACCATTCCTGGCTCCCATCGCTGCCCTGCTGCACAGGAGGGGAACTTTGGATCTGAGCATATCCCAAGTGATTCTAAGCCAGGTTTTTCCCTGTTTCCCTGTGCCATGGATCTCCGGGGCACACGTCCAGTTTTGAGGCACACGGACCAAACCTGGGACACGGCAGCTCCCTGGCTGTTTGTCCCCTCCCTGCTGGCCCTGTTCCTGCCCCGAGGCACGGCAGGGACCAGGTGGCACAGCCCGGCATGGGTGTCCCTGTCCCTCCTGTCCCTCCTGTCCCCAGCAGGGCGCCGCCCTTCAGAGGCACACAGGGCGATGAATTAAACATAAAGCCTCGCTCTTCCCCGCGTTTTCACCTCCGCTGCTCTCCGCTCACATTTTTCTGGCCTGCTGGGTTTCTTCATGCCCCAGATAACTCCGGGAGCTTCATCTCCGCTGCTCCTTCCAGCCTCCTGCTCCTCTTTCATTTTTCATGAAGACGTTTCTTGGTCTGCTCACGCGCTCTGAATCTCGCCCGGAATCAAGGGGGCTCTTTGTCTTTAGCTCTCCATTTGCCTTCCTGCAGACAGAGACAAATCCAGGCTCTGTGCTGGAGCTGCATCCCAGGAAAGCTGATTTCTCCCCTCTTCCCTGCTGGCAATGAGTGGAGTTTGGGATTGAAGGTGTTCCCACTTCATTTTCTGGGCAGAAAGTGGTAAAACACATGGGAACAGGGAAAAATGGTCCCTCCCAGGCTCTTCTGGGTGGAATCACCCTGCAGACAGCTCTGGGATGGTGGGGGGTGGAAATAAATTCTATTTAATGTCCTTTCCCAAAGCCAAACCATTCCATGATTATAAAATCCAAGAGTTCAAACTGGGATAGTGCAAAGGCTCCCATTAACTTCTCCGGACATTCCCAGATTTCCAAACTCTGCAGCTTTCCTGCCCATCTCTCCAGATTCTGCATTAGAAGGATTACGGAGAAGCCACTGGTGGGGGATTCCTTGCAGGCTGTGGAGTAAGAGCCTGGAGCCGGCTGGAAATAGGAAATCAGGTCAGGAGCAGCTCCGTGGCAGTGCAGCAGCAGAGGAGATGAATGAGGCATGACCAGGCCTTGCTCCCATCCCAGCCCTGCTCCCAGAGAGGATGGATGGATGGATGGATGGATGGATGGATGGATGGATGGATGGATGGATGGATGGATGGATGGATGGATGGATGGCTGGCTGCAGGAGCAGCAGCCCACTGGGATATGGATGTGCAGACCAGAAATGCAAATCTTTGCCCTCTCATCTTCCCCTCACAGGAATTCCACCTGGACTGTAAAAAACTCACCAAGCAGCATTTTTATCTGGGCTCTGAGCTGCTCCAGGTCAGGAAAGGATAGAGCAGCAGAATCCAGATTTATGGAAGATAGAAGATATTTTAGGAGAAGCCATTTGTTCTGTTCCACATCCCATAAAGTCCCAGGAGTTATTTGTTGGTCCCACTCAGTGCTTGGGGACAAAAACCACTCTGCAATGAAGAGGCAAAGCTTTAAAACACACAGAGCAGCAGCTTTTTAGGTCACATGGAATTGCCCCTGGGAAACCAAAGCCTCAGGATTCCAACCGAAAAAATGGGTCCACAGTTTGGGAAAACCAGTTGGAGTGTTCCTAAGGATAACCCAGGAGGGCTGGAATTGCTGATCCTGGCACGGGCAGCCTCTTCTCTGGAAGATCACATCCATTTCTAGGGAGGAAAACGGGGAATCGGGGTGGAACTGCAGCATCCAGCACTGCCCAGAGAAGCTGTGGCTGCCCCATCCTTGGAACTGTTCCAGGCCATTTTGGAAGGGGCTTGGAGCAACCTGGGATAGTGGAAGTTATCCCTGCCCATGGCAGGGCTGGAATGGGATGAGCTTTGAAGTCCCTTCCCACTCAACCCATTCCATGATTCCATCCTTTGCTGCCAAAGAAGAAAATAATCCAGGCCAAGCAAGGCACTGGTTGGTTACAGGGAAAAGTGGGAATGCATTTTGCCTCATATCCTTTAATGGCAAATTCCCACAGGATGATTTTCCATTCCTCCAGGTTTCTTACTTTGCAGCCAGAATAGAAACTTGCCCAGGGATGCAGGGAAGCCGCAGCATTTGGGATCTCCCACCCTGGAACCCTGTGGTTGATCTCTTGCACTGCCTGGAGGATTAGCCCTGGCCTCATCCCAGACTTTCGGGGGACTCTTTCATCCCAGAGCATTCCCGGGCTGCCCTGATCTGGTCCTTGGCTCCATGGACCATCTCAGGGAGCAGAGACGGAGGGGACAGGAGGCTCTCAGCTCCCGGGACACTGTGAGCATCTCCAGGGCTATCCCTTCCCTCTGGAAAAGCTCCTGATGCCAAAGGAACCTCCCCCTTTCTGTGAGCAGCCCTTGGTGAGCTCTGGAGTGGATCCCGAGGTACTGGAGGGAGGAAGGGCTGCACACCCTCATCCTCCTCTGTGTGCCGCGTTTTTGGGATGCTCGGTGGTTTTTTGGGATGCTCCAGAGGAGGCCACGGCAGAGGGTGCTGGGAATCACAGAAAGGCTCTGCCTGCTCCCGGGCCATCCTGTTGCCTCATTCCCTGCCCTTGGCTTCCCTCTCTCCCGATTTATGGCCGGCACAGCCCGCGCTGTGTCACACCTGGTGGTTGCTTTTAGTTTATGGCTCCACTTCGTACTTTTTCTCTTTTCCCCTCGAGTGAACGCAGCCAGCAAATGGAGTGAGCCCAAGGGAGGGATGGGGATCACAGGCTGGGATATTCCCAGCTCCCTGTGCATCCAGCATGAGGTCTGGCACACATGGAGAAATCCCTTCCCCATCGCAGTGACCTCCAGCAGAATTAAAATATATTCACCCATCTCTGGAGCACCTCCTGGAGCTCTGGCAGCCTCAGGCTGTGCCTATTCCCTGTTCAGTTCTGGGAGAAGAACCTTTTCCTGATCTCCATCCCAACCCCCTGGCACAGCTCCAGCCATTCCCTGAGTTCTGTCCCTGTCACAGAGAGCAGACATCAGAGCTGCCCCTGCACTGCCCCTCGGCAGGAGGTTGAAGATCTCAGTGAGGATTCCCCTGTCCTCCTCTCCTTCTGAGCAAAAATCCCTCTCAAGGTGCTGATCCCAAGAAGATGGATTTTAAACTGAACTTCCTATCCCCGCAGGCCTCGAGGATGTGCTGCCAGTGCTCACCTCCCAGCAGGATGGGTGTTCTGTGGGAAAAGCAGCCTGTATGGGGTTCAGTCATGATTTAATGAGTCATTAACAAAGCATTAATGGGGCCAAACCGGCCCGGAGAGTGGTGTGAGGGGGTGGCACCTCCTCCTGTCCCCAGCTCCTGTCCAGCTCCTGTCCCCAGCTCCGGTCCAGCTCCTGTCCAGCTCCTGTCCAGCTCCTGTCCAGCTCCTGTCCCAGCTCCTGTCCAGCTCCTGTCCAGCTGCTGTCCAACCTCCTGTCCAGCTCCTGTCCCAGCTCCTCTGGAAGTGGTGTCCCCACACTAAGACATGGGAACTCCCAGAGGGTTTTATTTAGTCCCAAATCCATCTGGGAGAGCAGTGAGGACACACAGATCAGGCTAACCAGTGGATAAACTGCACCAGAGGAGTTTAGGCTGACGCCAGCCCAAAAGGCAAAAGAATAGGGCAAATATATTGGATTTCCATCTCCAGCAAACCCAAATCCATGCTGGGCTCCAGCTCAGGGGTTTCCTGAGCAGGTGACAGCCTTGGGTCACAGCTGCCATGGACCCCTGAACTTCTCATGTTCCTCTCTGAATCCAAATTCATTTCCAGCCTGCCCCACCCTCGAGCAAAGCTCCCAGTGCTTGGAGACATTCCCAACATTGTGCTGGAGCTGCTGCTCCAGCCTGGCACAGCGCTAGTGACAGCAGCAGCTCTGGGAAGAGCCCTGGGCTCCCAGGGATGCTCTGGCCCCGCTGGTCCTAATGCAGATCCTTCCCTGCCAGCTCCTATTCCAACCTCTCCTTCACATTCCTGCTGCTTTTGCCTGTTTCTCTTTTCCAGGGCAAGGGAGAGCCTGGATACACAGGGAATGATGCCCAAGGTGTTTCCCAATCCTTCCTTTTGCCCAGCAGCTGCACCAGAAGATCACATCCACCTTAAATCTACTCAGGGGGAAAATGACTTCCATTGCTCATGAAAAATTCAGCATTTCCTCCATGGAATATTTACTCTGCTCAGGAAGCAGCGTCCAGCTCTGGCAGGAGCTGTTTGGTGACAGATGTGTCACTCCGCAGGGGGTGGCCCTTCTGTCCCTGTCCCATCGCTGCCATNTCCTGTCCCACCTCCTGTCCAGCTCCTGTCCCAGCTCCTCTGGAAGTGGTGTCCCCACACTAAGACATGGGAACTCCCAGAGGGTTTTATTTAGTCCCAAATCCATCTGGGAGAGCAGTGAGGACACACAGATCAGGCTAACCAGTGGATAAACTGCACCAGAGGAGTTTAGGCTGACGCCAGCCCAAAAGGCAAAAGAATAGGGCAAATATATTGGATTTCCATCTCCAGCAAACCCAAATCCATGCTGGGCTCCAGCTCAGGGGTTTCCTGAGCAGGTGACAGCCTTGGGTCACAGCTGCCATGGACCCCTGAACTTCTCATGTTCCTCTCTGAATCCAAATTCATTTCCAGCCTGCCCCACCCTCGAGCAAAGCTCCCAGTGCTTGGAGACATTCCCAACATTGTGCTGGAGCTGCTGCTCCAGCCTGGCACAGCGCTAGTGACAGCAGCAGCTCTGGGAAGAGCCCTGGGCTCCCAGGGATGCTCTGGCCCCGCTGGTCCTAATGCAGATCCTTCCCTGCCAGCTCCTATTCCAACCTCTCCTTCACATTCCTGCTGCTTTTGCCTGTTTCTCTTTTCCAGGGCAAGGGAGAGCCTGGATACACAGGGAATGATGCCCAAGGTGTTTCCCAATCCTTCCTTTTGCCCAGCAGCTGCACCAGAAGATCACATCCACCTTAAATCTACTCAGGGGGAAAATGACTTCCATTGCTCATGAAAAATTCAGCATTTCCTCCATGGAATATTTACTCTGCTCAGGAAGCAGCGTCCAGCTCTGGCAGGAGCTGTTTGGTGACAGATGTGTCACTCCGCAGGGGGTGGCCCTTCTGTCCCTGTCCCATCGCTGCCATGGGCACGGCTGGGGCTGGATGTGGGGCCAAGGCTTCCCTGGCAGCAGGGAAGAGGGGAGGGAGGGGGAGGGAGATGTGGCTCAGGTGGTGCCCCAGGCCATTTTTGGAGGTGGCTGGGAGTTTTCCAATGTTTTTGCGGGAGCAGCGGTTTTGAGGGACATCTTCTGGATGAACTGGGTGTGGGGGGGGGAGAACCACTCCAGAGCAGGACTTGGTGGTCACCTGGAATTCTGGTCATGACAAGGAGTCCTATCGCTGTGGAAGAGCCTGGGCAGATCCTTACTGGGCTTGATTCCACCGAAGACTGAAAGCTGGGAAAATCTCCCATTTTGTGCATGGAAAAACTCACTCCAGCCTTGGCTCCTGCTCTGTGGGAGCAGCTTTGGATGGAGCTTGGAGCAGCCTGAGCTGGGGGAAGGTGCCATGGCAGGAGGTGGCTCTGGATGTCCTTCAGAGCTCTTTTCCAACCCAAACCATTCCATGATTCCCAGTTTGGGCGGGAGGTGGGAGACAGGAGGTCCCAGAGCAGGGACAGAGCCAGGCTCAGTCAGGAGTTAAACCCCAGCCAAGGGATGAGGAAGGCACAGCCAGATGTTACAGCCAGATGTGCTGCAGGGTAATTCCACTGAGCGCCTCTCAATTCCTGCCTCCCGTTTTATGCCCACTCAGCATTTTTCCCCGCCTCCTTAGGCAGGGCTTTGTGCCTTTTCCAGCTGCTGTGCCTTTGGCTCTGTGCCTGCTGCCTCCCCCTGGGGAGGGGAGCACTCAGCCGTGCTCAGCCTCTCCTCCAGCTCCTGCAAATATTGGGAGCATCAGCTTCCTTCTGCCTGAGTGCCATTCCCGCTGCTCAGAGGGAGGGAAGGAACTAGGAAATGACAGGACATTAATTCCAGTCAAAGCCACGGAGCGGGGAGATGCAGGAGAGCATCCTGTGCCCTGTGAGAACAGCAAAACATGGAGTGCTCTGGGTTGGAAAAGAGCTGAAAGCCCACCCAGTGCCACCCCTGCCATGGCAGGGACACCTTCCTCTGTCCCAGGTTGCTCCAAGCCCTGTCCAGCCTGGCCTTGGACACTTCCATAGGGAACCTTTCCACACGGAATCCCTTCAATCCAAGGGGTCTTGGAGAAGGTGCTTGGTCTGTAAATAATGACGCCACTTTTGTTTGCAAGGGCAAGAGAAGTTGCTGGGTGATGTTTGGCAAAGCTTTCAGCCTTTTTCTGATGGAAAAACCAACCACCATCATTACTCAGAGCAGATTTTCCAGCCCTGCCTGGCATTGCCGTGGAATTGTGTCTGGAATTAGTGGGAGCATAGCAGGGCTGGCAGCTGAGAATTCCAACAGGAGAAGTGAGGGCACAGCCTGAGTCTCCTGTGCCATCCCTGTCACTGGGCTCCCTACGGAGTCAGGAGAATCCAGGGAACAAATGCTTTCACCTCCTCAGCTGGGATTTTTCAATTCCAGTTAAATCCACTGGGAAAGCAGCCCTTAGGTGGCACTAAGAGAGACAAGCAAAGGTTTGGGTGGGAAAAGGGGGAATTAAAGGCTTTGGGCTGGGCTGAGGGGACTCTCTGTGTGCTTTATCCTGTCTTGTGTCGAGGCTTGGATCAGAGCGGCGGGGGCTGAATGGAAAGAAATCAGGTTTAGGTTGGATATTGGAAGGAGGTTTTTAACGGTGAGGGTGGGCAGGCCCTGGCACAGGGTGCCCAGAGAAGCTGTGGTGCCCCTGCATCCCTGAAGTGTCCAAGGCCAGGCTGGACAGAGCTTGGAACAACCTGGGATGGTGGAAGGTGTCCTTGTTCATGGCAGGGGTGGCACTGGATGAGCTCTAAGGTCCTTCCAGCCCAAACCATTCCAGGATTCCTCACAAATACTCATCATAAACACTCCCAAGGAGCACAGGGAGGAAATATCCCCACCACACCCAGACCCCATTGCTGCCCAGCCCAGCTCCCAAATCCAGGATCTGCCAAAGGAAAAGGAGAAGCCGATCCCAGACACAGCAGTTCCATGGGATCTCCAGCCTGGAGAACACAGCACAGAGCCCAAACCCCTCCAGGGCCACTTTGGGGAGGATTTAGCTCATCTCCCACCATCCTGAATTATTCCTCAGAACCCCAAACCAGTGCAGCTGGCCCAGGATGTCCAAGCTGCATTCACTTTTCCTTATCCCTGATTTTTGGGATGATCGGAACCTGTGGAGCCAAACCTTGTGCTGCACCAGAGCCTTGGTGCTGAACATCACAGGAGGGACATCGCCAGGGCTGGGAGAGTTGGGACATCTGGGGTTTTCCTGTCTTTGGCCCTGGGAGATGAATTTTAAAAGGGGGATAAAGCAAAATAGAAAGAAAAATCCCAACCAAACTCCCCCTGGAGCTGGAATTCTGGGGTTGGTGGGTAACAGGTGAGCTCAGGTGGAGAAACCACTTCTCTCCAAAATCCAAATCCAAAGCAGCACCAAGCAGGTTTGCTCAAGATTTTCCCACTAATCCCGAGCTGAAGAGCCCTAAGAGCGCAGCCAGGGAGGGCTCTGGTGGCCCCAGGTGACCCCACACTCCCTGAGAACCTCTCCCAAGCCATTCCTGGCTTTTTGTGTGTGTGTGTCCCACCTGGGTGTCCCAACGGATGGAATTTGTGCGACACACGTCCTGATGGGATCAAGGTTTGATCCAACATGAATTAGAAAATAAAAAGAGGACTTTTCCCTCCTTTCCCCAGTGCTTTCAAAGCTCCAGCCCAGTGAGATGGCGATAAAAGTAATGAGTTCTGATTAATATCTATTAATTCATCACACTGAGCAGGCTATTAAGATTTCTTTTTCTGATAGACTGTACAGATAATCAGATTAATTAAATTAAACTAATTTATAACAGGAGAGGGGGGAAGAGAAAGAGAATTGGGCACAGGGAAAAGTGGGACTCTGAGATCTGAGTTTTCCTGTCAGCTGGGAATCCCACAGGAGCTGATCAGCTGGAATTCCATGGATTTTGCTCCCTAGCTCTTTATATAAACTGGAATGGTGGCTCCAGCTCCAACCATTAACTCTGCCAAAGCCACCCCTCACCCCTGTCCCCAAGTGCCACATCCCCAGGGCTGTGAAATCCCTGCAGGGATGGGGACTCCAGGGCTGGGACAAGCTTTTCTGTGGAGAAATCTTCCCTAATATCCAACCTGAACCTCCCTGTCATCCCCTGAGGCCATTTCCCCTTGTCCTGTCACTTGTCATGGATGTCACTTGTCACTTGCTCGGATGAAGAGAGCACTACCTGCCTGGGGGAGATGCTGCACATTCTCCAGAAAAACTCATGCAGAGGCAAACGCAAGCTCAGGTCTGCTGGGATGACAGCCCTTGGATGGTTTTCACATCCATCAGGGCCATCAAGGTCCCAAATCCATGCACTCCTCTTGTCCAGGGCTCCTCCTGAGCCAGAGGAAAACAGGAGGGAGCAAAGTTCCAAGGCATCCCTCCCAAAAATGATTCCTTTTCCTGCTTCCAATTGCTGCTGACAGGAGCTGGAGGAGCCAGGCAGGCTCAGACAGCTGAAGGCCAGGGAGAGCTGGCAGGGAATCAGCCAGACACAGACTTGGAGCAACTCCTTGAGAGCCTCTAATCAGTTCCTGTTCCACCCAATCCATCAACGGGGGATAAACAGCCTTGGGAATGTGCAGCACATGGGAAATGTCACTTTGTCACTCAGGCCAGGCTGGGCTCCCTGAGCCCTCCTGGCTCGGAGCCACTCGGGGCCAGCAGCACATCCCAGCCCCTGTCACCTCTGCCCTTCCCGAGGGACTGTCCCTGCCCAGGGCAGGGCTTGGAATGAGATGGTCTGGAAGGCGCCTTCCAATCCAGGATTTGGTGATTCCTGATCCTTCCTCTCCTGGAAACCTTGAAAGGATAAATTGGCCATTGAGGGAGTTCTGGAGCTCTGTCCCTGCAGGGCTCTGCTCTTCCCAGCCACCCTGAGGGGAAGAGCTTTCCCAAAGCAGGCTGGGACCTGAGCAGCTGATCCGGGGAGGTCAGAGCTCTGCTCCAAAGCCCCTTCCAAGCCCCAGGAATGCTCTCCTCCACAGGGAATGCTCTCCTCCCAGCGCTGTGTCCCTGGCAGCGCTGGCACTGCTGGATCACTCCCAGTCATGCAGCACACAGGGCACGTGGCCAGGGAAACGTGCCAACCGATTTCCCTGGCACGGGGCTGAGATAGGGATGTGCGTTCCAAAATCCATCCTGGGCTGCCAAAGTCACATTGATGCTCTTGTGCCTTTGCCTGCCCAGCTGCAGATCAGGGTGGTGAATCCACCCTGCAGGGTGGAATTGATGTTCCCAACACAATTCCAGCTCCTGGTGCTGCTGGGGGTGGCTCTGGACTTGTCCTTGGCACTGGGAATTCAGTTCCAGGGAAAAGGGACAGGGACTGGGAACTAAAGGATGAGGGTGGCATGGGAAGGAGTGGAAAGGGCAAGCCATGGACCCATTTGGGTTGGAGATCACAGAATCCCTGAGCCTGGAAAAGCCCTCTGGAGCCATCAAATCCAACCATTCCCCAGCACAGAGACATGGCCCCAAGTGCCACATCCACATTTTAAATCCCTCCAATGCTGCCCTGGAAATATTTTTTCAGAGCTGGACAACCCTTCCTGGGAAGAAATGAGTGAAGATGAGAAGGATCTCAGCACGATCCCTCTGAGAAGAGTGGTGGGGATAAAACTCCTGGCTCCTCTCTAGGTGGAATTTGCTCCATCCAGAGGATTTTCCGTGTGATGAGGTTGGGGCTGGATGACCTTGGAGGACAATTCCAGCTGACATTCCTGACAAAGCCACAGCCCTGCACTGCTGTTGGTGTGGGAGAGCCACAGTTTGGAGCAGAGATCATGCAAAGCTGTGGAGTTTGGAGCTCCATCCCCATTCCCAAGGGGCTGTAGCACATCAAGAGTTTTCCACGGATTCCCATGCATATCCCAGGAGCATCTTGGTCCTTCCTGAGGCATGTGAGCCATTCCTGGGCACCTCAGGGTGGAAGGAGCTTCCTGATCTCCTGAAAATGCTCCTCTTGTCCCTTGGTGACCCGCAGAGTCCCCAGCCTGCAGGGTGTCCCCATGTCCCTGAGCATCCAGGATTTCCCACCTGTAGCACTAACACAGCTCCTGAAATATGTCCAGGCTGGGAAACATGGAAATGTTGAGGCTGAAACCCCTTCCATTTGTAGGAGAGAGTGGGGAGGGCACCGCTGGGTTTGCTCTGGGGGATTTCTTGCTGCCCAGACGGATCCTCCTGTCCCCTGTCCCTGCAGCAGCAGCATTCCCAGGCTGGCTCTGGGAGCCAGATGGCACCTTCATGCCAGGGCAGTGCCTTGGCACAGCCTGAGGAACAGACTGGCTGCACCAGGCTGCCACAGGTCCCTCCTGGCACCCACCTGCCACCTCCTCCCTTCTTCTCATCACAACTCAGCTTGGGTCTGACTGAACAGCACCTCAGTAAATGCTCTGGGCATGAAAATCCAAGTGTTTGGGTGGAGCTTTGGAGCCCAGGTTGTTCCCAGCTCACTGGGGGGATGATCCACATCCCAGAAACCCTGCAGGTTTTTCACAGGATTTTTTAAAATGCATTAACTTTTGTTTTCTGGAGCTTTCCCTGCATCCTGCAGAGGACCCAAGCACCCCCAGGAGAGTGACCTTGTGACAAAGCAAAGGCCATGGGAGCTGCTTCAGGAAAAGGCTGGACTCACTGGGTTGTCCTGGGAGAAGAATTCAGTCTGGAGAATTCCCTTGGAGGGAAAAAATTCTCCCGAGGGATGGCAGAGAGTGCAAGGCAGAGAAGCTGGGAGGGCTCTGAGTCCCACATCGCACACCCCGCTCGCTCTGTGCTGCTTTTCAGGAGATGTTCCTGCAATGGCCATGCCATCCCTGACCCTTTCCCTCTGAGGCTGAAATATCCCCAACCCTGCTTCAGCTGACCGTTCTGGCCTGAAATCCAGCAGTGTCTGGGGTCCTAAATCAGGATTTTAGTTCACCAGCTTGAAAGGGGTCGCAAGTAAAGGTCTGGGTCAGACACCTCCGCTTCCAACGTGTCCATCCAGTCCTGCCTCTAGGAATCACACGGGATGGATGGACACTCATCTGTTACTCCGGGCAAATCCCTCCTTGGAAGGAAGCAGGTCCCTGATGCAGCATTGCCGCCAGCCCTGAAGTCAGTGGTGATGATCCTGATTCCATCTCAGAAAATGAGCATCCCAGAAAATGTCAAGCTGCTGATGCCACCGAAGCTGGATCCCCAGCAGCTGCCCCGCTCCGGGAGGAGCTCCCCGCGCTGTCCTCCCTCCCTGCCGCTCTCCCGCCTGAGCTCTCCTAATGAAAAGCCAATTAAAGCGCACCATTAAGCAGCGCCTTTTCCTGCCTTGTCCGACCCGATCTGTCACCGCAAGGCCGCGACAGCCGCGGCGCGAGGTGGCAGCCGCTGCTAAAAATGGCCTGGATCAGCCGCGGCGGTGAATTATTGAAGGAGCTCCGACCCGCCGGGGTCACACGGG
The DNA here is from genome assembly GCA_013397955.1 of Grantiella picta. Lineage (NCBI taxonomy): Eukaryota > Metazoa > Chordata > Aves > Passeriformes > Meliphagidae > Grantiella > Grantiella picta. The sequence continues at coordinate 419,740 of VZRM01004160.1, forward strand.
TGTGGCCGCTCGGTCCCCGCGGCTGCAAAGCCACCTGGGCTCCCGGCAGAAGCAGATTAACCCCTTTTTATAGAAGCTGGCAGCGGCTGGAGTTTCCTGGATGTCCGTGGAGCCGCAGGGAGAGTGGCTCAGGCACAGCCACCGCGGGGACGTCGCTTCTGTCGCTTGTCCTCAACTTCAGGCGCTCGGAGCTCCGCGCTCCCGGCGGAGCTGGGCGGCCGCAGGAGGAGCGAGGTGAAGAAGAGAGGAAAAGATGGGGTTTAGGGATCCTGGAGGGAGTTTCCTGCCGATTTCTGGGAATCTGGGAGCCTGCGCGGGGTCAGTGACTCAGGGCTGAGAGAGCCTTCAGCGAGCTCTTCTCGCTCCAAACCCCACGGCTGGATTTTAATTGATCCCGGGGAGGGAATGGCGGGAGGAAAACGCTGCTCAGAGGGAAGATAAACGAGAAATGAGTCTGGGGAAGCACCAGGAGGAGCAGGGATGCTGCACAGGGGGATTTTCCCACTGGAGATGCAGCCAGAAGACCCTGAAGGGATTAAAAATAATCAGTGCCCCAAATGTCTTAAAAATAATGCAGTGCCCCAAAGGTGTAAAAATAATCAGTGCCCCAAATGCCCTAAAAATAATGCAGTGCCCCACAGGAGTCTGGCACTCAGGGATTCTGCTGCCTTTTTAGGACTTTTTTGCTCCACTTTGTTTAAGGATGAAAGATTCCTGTCTCCAGTCCTGGCTCGTGAATCACCGCAGTGGCACAGAGGAATCTGGACCCTCCTGGCACCCATGAATTAGGGGATTTTTCCTCTGGTAAATATTCCTGCCTCCGCACGCAGTTCCCTTTGTTATCTCTGGGTAAGGAACTGATGGAGCAGCAGCAGCTCTCTGGGACAACATCTTTGCAACGTGATGGATCACGAGATCCTCATCCCAGCAGGGCTCACAATCGATTTATTATATTTTGGACTTTTTTCACCAAGGCAAAAATCAGGCGACGGAAACATTTCAGTCTCGTTTCCAGTTTGCACCCCTCAGTCCTTAAAAATCCAAATTGAAGGCGCTTCTGAGGAGTTTTGGGGCAGCACAAGGGGTTTATAGCAGTGCTGGGGAGCAGACAGGACCCTGTGGGCTGGGGATGAGGAGGATGAGGCACCGTGGGGTGAAAGGATTTGTGTCCAAGCCCAGAAAACCTGGGAATTGCAGCCAGGAAGTGATGGCAGGGCCTTCCTTGCAATCACTCGGTGCAATCCCAGAGCGAACACAAACAAATCCACACCAACCCCTTCCCTGCCTTCTCTTGGGATGTGGATGAATCATCTGCCATGTGGCGCTTGATAAAAGTCTCCAGAACCCAGAGATGGACCCAAATTCCTGCTCCACTCTTCTCAGAACTTGTAAAAGCTGCTTTGTAAAACCTCTTGGCAACTCCAGAGTTCCCAGACCCCCCTGGCTGTTCTGTGGTGCCAAACATCTTCCCCTTCCCTGGAGATCCCATTCCCAGCTGCCTCTGGACACATCAGCAGTGGCCTGGATGGTTCGCGTGATTTCCATGTCAGCTCATGGAAATATTGACACCAATTTGGGCACAATTTTTGTCCCACATGAGCCTCGGGGATGTGAGGATCAAGTACTGAGGCAGCTGGGAAAAGGGAAAGGGGAGAAAGAAAGGGAAAGGGGGAAAAAGAAAGGGAAGTGCCATCGTTGCTCCTGTCACTGGGCCTGGCCTGTGTTCTCATCCCAGCTCTCCCAGCACAGCCTCTGAATAAATTGGTTTAAATTGGATTTTAGGAAATATTTCTTCACCCAAGGGTTTGTCCAGCCCTGGAATGGCTGCCCAGGGTGGAATCACCATTCCTGCAGGGATTTAAAAGCTGTGTGGATGTGGCATTTGGGGACAAGGGTGAGTGGTGGCCTTGGCAGTGCTGGGGAACGGTCTCAGCTCTCAGAGGGCTTTTCCAATGTTAATGATTCCATCATTCCATAACCCTGCAGCCTCACAGCTCCCACTCCAGGCAGGGCTTCCACCTCGCCAAGGCCACTGGGCAGAGCCTTTTCCATGGGAAATCTCCAATGAATTCCCTGGGCAGCCTTACTTTTGCAGCCTTCCAAAGGCATTATCCAATCCAGGTTATTTTTAGGCTCAATTCCTAAGGAAGCCAGGTTAATGTGATGGGAGCTGTGTGTGCAACAGCGAGTTGCTACCTCCTCCTCCTCCAGATATTTGGGATTCTTTGGCCAATTCCAACTAAATTGTATGGAACACTTTGAGGCCTCAAAGAAATTGTGACAGAGTCGGGAAAACAGGACTGGACAGAGGAGAAAATTCATGGAAGTGCTTCCAGCAAAACCCACAACCCCAGTGCCTTGTGGCTTCCAGGACACTGAGTGGGCAACCATTCCCACTGGGAATATGAGGGGTTTTAGGGATTTACAGCCCACAAGAGCTGGACCATTAACTTGGATCATGGCTGGGACCACAGCATCCTCCAGAGACAGAGAGTTGTGAGCCAGCAGAGCTGGAAATTCCTTGGCAATTCTTTGATGAACTTTCAGTCACATTGGATCAGACTTCCAGAAGAATGGGACAAAACCACACTGGATTTCATCCCAATCCCAATGATCAAACAGGCTCATGGTGGCTAAATTTTCCCCCAGCCAATTTCAAAGATGTTTCAAGTACCTGATGAGCAAATCTCCATCATCTTTCCTTCCATCCATCCATCCATCCATCCATCCATCCATCCATCCATCCCCCATCCAATCCCATCCAGCTTTTGGTTAGACTCAAACCCAGCTGTTTCGCCCAGCAGTCTGGTGAGGAGGAATTGGTCTCATTTATAACTCTCCCCCATTTATAAATATATCCTACAAAATAACCACAGGGCAGAGTGCCTGCAGTTTATGGGAAAATAATCAAAGAGCCCTGGGATACAAGAAAACAGCAAGGAGAAACCCAAACAGAAAAATTCCTTGGGTATGAGTGCCCAGACTCAGGGATTTGATTTGTAGGAGAAGAAGAAATTGCATCTTCTGCCCTTACAAAATTTAACAGGGACAAAAATCCATGGATAAACTCAGGCCAGCTCTGCTGTCACAGGATGTTGGGATTGAAGCTTCATCAGACTTTTAGGAAACAGGCAAATATTGGGATGTTTTTTGGCGCCATCATATTTTCCTGGTTTTACACCCAACCAGCATTTTCAAGCAAACTGTAAAGAGCTGGATACTCTTTCCTTGCTTGGCTCTTCCAGCCCAGGCAAACAGGCTGCTACAACAGCCTCAGCTCCTTCTGATCCCACTGGTGTCATTCCTGCCCTGGGAAAGGGGATCTCAGCCCCTACAGCTCAAGAATATAAAATCATCCCAGGAATAGCAATAGTTCGGATGCTGTAAGGTTTTTGCCAGCTGGATTTGGAATTAGACCCAAATCATGGACTGAATCATGGAATGGTTGGGGTTGGAAGGGAACTCAAAGCTCATCCAGTGCCACCCCTGCCGTGGCAGGGACACCTTCCACCATCCCAGATAGCTCCTACCCAGCCTTGGACACTGCCAGGGATCCAGGGGCAGCCACAGCTTCTCTGGGCACCCTGTGCCAGGGCTTGCCCACCCTCACAGCCAGGAATTCCTTCCCAATATCCCATCTAAATCTCCCTTCTTTTCATTAAAGCCATTCCCCCTTGTCCTGGCACTATCTGCCTCTGTTAGAAGTCCCTCTCCCTCCTTTTTCACAAGCTCCACAGCATTCCCAGGGGATGGTGAGGGTCCCCCTGGAATTCCCCAATCCCGCCTGGCCCCAGCGCGGGGCTGTGTGGGGACTGGGAATGCGGAGACGGGGGATGTGGGGATGCGGGATACAGAGAAGGGGACGTGGGGCCGCGGAGTGCAGGGACAGGGGATGTGGGGATGCGGGATGTGGTAACGGGGGATGCGGGGACAGAGGATGTGGGGCCGGNGGCTGGGCACGGAGGGCAGCGCGGCGGAGCGGCCGGGCCGCCCTGCGCAGGTAACGGGGGCGGAGGGGTCGGGGTCCCCCGGCCGGGGAGCGCTGGGACCGCTCCTGCTCCCGGGGCTGAACCGGGCTGGCCCCGCCGCTGGCCCCGCTCGGTCCCCGCCGCTGTCACCGCCGGCTCCGTGCCTGGGGCGGGCAGCGGGGACAGGGGGGACAGCGGGCCGCTCTCCCTGTCCCCCCCGAGCCCCCAGCCCACCACGGGCAGCCCCTCCAGGCTCCTCCAGCCGTGACAAAGGGCTGCGAGCTCTGGGCACGGGCGGCTCCTGCCCGCTGGGCTGTGCCGTGGGCATGGAACGGCCAGGGAAAAGGACCCGAGCCACTGCGGGAGGGGACTGGGAAGCTGGGGGACAGCGCTGATCCGCTTTCCATCCTTCCGTCTCTCCCTTGCCCAAGTCACTCCCTGCTCAAAGACGATTGTCCCCATGAGCCGGGAGGAGCAGTGTGGCCGCGGAACGCTGGCTCAGCTCTGCCCCCGTGCCCAAAAGTGCCCGCAGAGTTCTATCTTTGCCCTTTAGTTTCTCCGAAATCGGTGTTGCGATCCTTTGGAGCAGCTCCTGAGAAGCTTTCCAGCAGGACATGGGGATGGGGCGAGAGTTTGGGCTGTTTCTGGGGTGTGGGAGGAATCCCGGGGGGTCCCAAGCTCCGAGCAGACCCAGGGCAGCACCAACATCACCCGGGGAGGGGGCAGAGCTGGAGGTCAGCCCAGGGAACCCTTTCCCTCCGTGGTCTCCCAAATTCCTGCCCGGAGCACGGCATGGATCCAGGTTCCGGCTGCTGAGCCAGGTTTATGTAAGCTGCTGATTTGCAGTGTCAAGAGATATCCAAGAATCGGCTTGCCTTTGGAAAATGTATAAATCCATGGCATCTGGCCCGAGGCTGTAGCAGCAGCCCAGGATTTGTCTCGGTCCCAGCCCCTTGGAGAGGTTTTGCCATCTCCCAGCTTGGCTTCGAGTCTGCCTTGAGCACTTTCCAGGAGCAAGGGCAGAGCAGGAGTGCCGAAAGCTCTGTCCCTCTGTCCCTCTGTCCTTCGCAGCGCTGCTGCCGCTTTTCCCCAGCCCCGGGGGTGCTCCTGGCGGGGCACCCCAACCCCACCCGCCCCTGC